>CAIGRR010034692.1:0-14086 GCA_903798365.1 Fraxinus sp. 1973-6204
ATTGGCAAAGTTGCTTGATAATTAACATGTAAGAAAATAATTTTGTAGCCCTAAACTCCTTGAATTTTCATAAGCTCTCAATAGTATCGAAGTCCCATTAGAAAGCAAAACAAAAAGAAATTTAGATTGATGATCATGGACATAAATGAATTGCTGGCCCAAATCACCACTTTCCATAATATAAAATAGAGGAAATTACAGTCTCACAGGTATTTAAAATACCATTTTCATAAATCCAGAATCAATTTTAATAATATACAAATCGGGTTTTAATTAAAGATTTAAATTAATTTTTATCTATCCTAACCACCAACGTCATTTATGTTAAAACTGGAGAGAAAGAGTTTTAAATAAGTAAAGAATATCTTTAATAACCACCTAGAACCGCTTAATCTCCAAACACTCGCCCCAATTAAAAAAAAAAACCCCCGCTAAATCTCAAACCCTCCGTCCCTCAATCCAAAAAACCCAAATTGATTCTTACCTGAATTCCTACATTAATCAAGAAAGAGGTAACGACGGTGCTAAGGAAAAGGCGGTGCAAAGGTAAAGGTGGTCACTGAGGCTTGTGATCGGAAAATAGAAGAAATGACGTTAACAAGGAGTTGTGATCGGAAGGCACAATCCGAAGTTGGAGACGCATATGGAACTGCACAAGGAATAGGAAGAAGGTCGTTTGTGTCAAAGGGAGTTTGTAAAGAAATATCCAAAATGCCAGCTGAATTGCGACCAAAAGAAGAGTTCTTGAAGAAATCCCCTGAACTCCGGTTTACTCATGAAAATCGAAATTGAAGAATGTAAGTTATTTTTGTGCTACCTTATGATTATTGGTAATTCATTTGTGACCTAAAGTTTCTATTTGAATATAACAGTATTATTCAGGTCACAGTTATTTTTTCCATTTGTGACCTAAAGTTTTGATTGAGAAATGATGTGCATAAGGTGAGGCTTTCATTTCTATGTATTCTGGTTAGAGAATGTGACTAATATGTCTTGAATAGAATCTATGAATGGTGGATTATGACCAATATTCTGAGTTTTGGTGAGTCTTTGTAATGGTTCATAGAGTGTTCATAATTATCTAATGTGATGCAGAAATGGAAGTACATTATCCCCGAAAAATCTATGGTTTTTGGGGAAAATTACCACCAATGTTGCCAAAAATGTTCTGAAAAATTTCACATCGAAATTTGATGAGGAACAAAGGGCTATCCTGGCGAAAACTTGTTTCTCGTACTTGATGGAATGCAATGAGATTGTAGTGTAGCCCTAACTAATACATTACTTTTTATAAGGGAAGTGAAGCAGCTGAACCCCAATGAAATGTGGTTCAAGGTTTCAAATAGGTTTATGAGATTTTCATTGTGTGAGTTCTATTTAGTGACAGGTTTTAGATACAATGCTGATAATTTTAGGAAAGAGATTGACAATGTTCCATCTAGGATCAATGAAACATACTTTGGATATTTGAAGTTGGTTACAAATGAAGATGTTAGAGATGTCATTCTAAACGTGTCAAACATAGATGATCATGATGTTGTGAGCCTTGAGATTCTATATTTTTGATTACTTTAAACCTATTCTGCACATCATACAAGAAGGTGGTTGAAAATTATTTATTTGCTTTAGTAGAAGATTTTGATTTAATGGAGACGTTTTCTTGGGGTAAAGATATATTTGAAATGTCTATAAAATCTTTGAAAGAGGGCTTAAGTCAGAGGAATCTACATTATAGACTGAAGGGGTTTTTGGTTGCATTTCAAGTTTGGATAGACGAGTCCATTCCTAGACTCAATGGACCTGTGACCAATAGAATGGGGAACAGTTTCCTACGCATTATGAATTGGATGTCGGATAAACAGTCGTCTGCAGTGAAATTGGACGAAGATGTATTCTCCTATCTTGATGTAAGTTTTTAAATATGTTTTGTATGCACAGGTCACAAGGTTACATATTTGTGTGCATAGGTCACAAATCCTCAGATATCTATTCACATATCACTTTAAATAAACTCAGGTCACAATCAATAATACTACATATATGATGACATGACTAATAAGTGTTTCATTTGTATTATTGTCACAGCTTGAAATATATGACGTCGCTCCGTCTGACTTGGAGATGGAGTCTCCATATATGAGTGGTGTTCCATACACCAAACCAGTGCAACGAAGTATACCTGGATACGGACATTTCAAAGATACAGGCCACACAGGCACAAGTGCAAGCATGAGTGGAACTATCCAATCAGATACAATGCAAACACGGTTGCTAATGATTACAGTGGACAAAAAGGTCATTCAAGTGATGTTGATGACATTGATGATGATTTTGTTGATCCACTACCAAAAAGGCAGAGGACCTCATCTTATTCCATGTCCCCGACTGAACAACAGACAACATATGAAAATTATCCAATGGAACCACATGCAAGTGACATTCATACCCTAAGTGAGCCATGAGCATCTTATGAAAATTATCCTACGAAGCCACAGATAAGTGACGTTCAGACCCTGAAGGAGCCGCTAGCTACACATGCATATGATTGCCCATAATCCGATGTAAGTTGCTTCATATATACATTTAGAAGTCACAAAGCATTTGTCACATGTTCAGAACCATATGTCACATACGTAAGTTCATTAAGGGATTGTGTAATGCTCAATTACAGGTGCTTGACTAGTCGAAGGAGTTGAGTGGGTAAATATCTGAAATCCAACAGAAGAATACAGAACTAATGGTACAGATCAATGATGTCCAGTCACAGTTAATATCATTAAAGGTGGATAGAAATAATGAAATAAATCAGATTATCTGAATGCAATATGAGATTAAATTTGACATGGTGGACATAAGGTCTAATATGACTTTTCAGTCCGATTTTGTAACTGTTTTGATATCAATTACGATGGATGTAATATTGGAAAAATTGAATAACTAGAATGATGGGCAAATTACTAGATTTACAGAGCAACCAGAGAAAGTAAGTAGAATTGTAGGCATCGAAATTTTTCATGGTCTGTATTTAAAATCGACAGTTAAATTATGTGTTACGTTTAAGTCACGAGCAGGGAACAAACAATGGACATGAAAGGCAAGGGTAAGATGGATCCTGCTGATATAGTCGACTACCCGTACTTTCCTCCGACCCTATCATTTGATTTGGGGATTTCATCTACTCCAATTCGAGTGCAGTAAACTTCACTGACTTATTCAAATCTAAAGAAGTATAGCAACATGGTGATGTTGTTATAGCTGGTGTGGTGAAGCAGACTGAATTTGATGATAAAGATGTTGTGATGATGAAGGCCAACAATCATGAGGATGCGGTATTACAAATCCATTTTCATATCTATTTTACAAATCACAAACATTTTACAGATCCATGTCTAATTTAATTGTCACATGTTTTTGTTCAAACGTGACATGTCACATATTCGTTTGCACAAGTCACATATCACAGTTTTGTTTGCACATGTAACAGGTCACTAGGTCACATATTTATGTGCACTGATCACAAGTCACATGTCATATATCTGTGTATACAAATCACAATTTTTGAGCACATACACGATTGTGTCACATTATCCATATGACACATTTGATGCTGTGTCCTTATGCAGAGATCACCCCATTCTGCACCATTGTCTGGACTGTCGATTAAGAGGGCTCCCAAATCCACAAGGATACTACAATCCCCATACATTACATGTGTAGGAAAATAAAGTAATCATTCAAACGCTATTGTCATTTTTGACAACCATGATAAGCCAGCAGATGAGGTTGATGTTGTTGCATTTAATAACTAGTTCAACAGAGGTTACAAACTAAGAAACAAGTACGTATTGATCCAATTTTTGTGTTATGTGATTGTGAACTAGTGTACAACTAAATTCATAATAATTTTTTATTGATTATTTTTTGTTTTTAGAAAAAGATTTAACGACGAGATGATATCATCTGTCCTCCTTTTGTCATTGGTTCGTTAACTGTAGGATCCAAAACATGGTGACATGAGTATTTATGTTCGGAATCGTCTCTTAACAGCATGGTATGTTTCATTTACGAAATGACACGTTGTACATGGGATAGGTCACAAGTCACAGATTATATGTACGGTTCACATATCATAGACTTGTATGCGTAGGTCGCAGGTCAAATAGTTGTATGCCTAGATCACAAGTCGCAGTAGCCAAATGTATCATTTGGAGGGTTTATAGCATGATCTCCTTTTTTTCATATGGGAGAACTGCTTCGGGTGATGCATTGGCGAGGGGATCTTACACTTGCACCCATATTTGGTATTTTTATGGACCCCTTTCTCCATCTCTCCCTATTCTAGTTTGGTAGCATACTCCATCAGTCGGATCTGTCAAGATCAATATTGACAGATGCATCGAGAATGGTTTTGCGAGTGGGGGAGGCATCATCAGAGACCATGCATGCTATTGTATTAGGGCTTTCCCTACTTTGTATGGACCATTCTTGATGGGATTTTACTAGCTCATGGTCTTGGGTTTTAGCGATTGAGGTAGAATCTGATTCTATAGTAGCTATTTAGTACATCACTAGAGGAAGAGGACCATGGGCTATTCATGGCATACTCAGACGTATAACATATATCACATCCTTCGACAGAGATACAATTTCTCACATTTATAGAGAAGAAAATCAAGTTGTAGATGCTCTTACTGCAGAGGGTTGAGAACATCAACAATACCAGATATATGGACAACATGACTTATCACGACATATTAGGGAACTTGCACAAATTGACAGACATGGATTGCCAGTGTCAGAGTTTAATTTTGATTCTATTTCCAATTTTTATTTTTGCCTAAATCCCCAATTGTTCTTATTGTAAAGGAAGTAGTACTTCCTCATTTACTGCTTTAATTTTCGTCATTTATTTTCATTGTAAGGGAAGCAGTACTTCCTCATTTTTTGCTTTCATTATTTTCATGTGACCACGGTATTCCTCTACCACAAGTGAGGGAAAATTAATAAAATCTCGGAGGTCCCGCCCTCCTTTAACTTAAAAAAAAAAGTAAAGGAGAAAAATTCAACAATTGTAAAGGAAGTAGTACTTCCTTGTTTACTGTTTTAATCTTCGTAATTTATTTTCATTGTAAGGGAAGTAGTACAGCCTCATTTTTTGCTTTCATTATTTTCATATAACCACGGTATTCCTCCTCCATTAGTGAGGGCAAATTTATAAAATCTCGAATGTCCCACCCTCTTTTAACTAAAAAAAAAAATTGACATGTCACAGACTTATATGCATTGGTCATATATTTAAGTGCAAAGCTCACATATCACATTTATGTGCACAAGTCACAGGTCACAGAGTTATATGCATAGGTCACAGGTCGCATATTCATGTGCTTAGGTCACAGATTAGTGCGCACATATTACAGTTCACAATTGATTCTGCTTAGGTCAAATATGAATGCTGATGAAATTTATTTATTATTTGGCAACACATGGAAGTGTGTTTCTATTATCTAAGGCAATTCGCAACAAAAAGTTCGCATGCCAAATTGAGTGCCACCGTGACCAACTCATTACTCCAGACGAAGATAAAAAACTTATTCCCCAATTCATGAAAGACCCGAATTTGATAATGACAGATTCATATATTATTGAAGTTGCCACTGGTGGTCTGATAGAATTTAATCGTCCTTAGGCAAAAGTTGACTATTTGCTATTGCCAATTCTGCCTAGAAATTTTGCCCATTGGATGCTTGGTTGTTTGGACATAACACAGCATAACCTTTATGTATTCCATTCCAGCTACAAGATATATCAGGATTGAACCATTTGCAAGAATTATTCTCCATTTGATGATTGGTTTGGGCATCTAGAAATGAACATTTGATAGTGCTGATGATTTAATGAGGATGATGGTATTGGTTGCTGATAACATTCCAATCAACAGAATGGGTATAGTTGCTATTATTTTTTGTTTACAAACATATTGTTACACTTATATTCTGATTTGTGATACACTACTTTTTGATTTGTTTTTAGCCAAGATTGCAGCGTCTTTGTGATTAAGTATGTAGAGTACATGCTTCATAACGACATGAAGTCCATGCCGATGATGTTTGATGCCAGCTATGCTAGGTTGGACATTGCTTACTCTTTAAATATAAGGAGATCAAGAAGCCCAAAAATCTAGTGAAGCCAAAAGAGAGAGCATTGAAATAGAGTAATAGTACAATGTCAGTATAGTGGCAAGTAGATGTTTAATACTTTTGAATGTGAGAAAGAGTGATAGTACATAAATATGTTGAATAATTTGTTGTCAATGTAACAGACGTGTATTTCACATTTGTCAAATTTTGATTTAGATGTTACATTCCAAGTTTTACAGGTTACAACAACACATTTTTTGTAATATTATAAACAGGTCACAAATATCACAAATTTCGTGATATATTTCTACAGGTGAGGAATGAATGTATAATATTCATATTTGGTCACAAATATGAATTTCGTCAAGTCATGATGTATGAATTCATAGGTCACATATGCCATGAGCACAGAGATGCACATGTTGCAAACGATTTTTTCAATATATGAGGTCACAGATCTCTATATACAAAGCACATATGCCACAGATTTATCAATTCATCACTTTCAGCATTTATAGATAACAATGTTTGGACACATTAAAACCGGTCACAAATGTTTTAAGTAGGTCACAAATAAAATGAAAAATTCATTTAAAAGTAATTATCATTTTTCAGGGTCACAATTTTCGAATGGAAATGCAATAGAATAGGCTAAGTAATTAATAAATTAATGGGAATTACATCGCAAATAGTTGTAACAATAAACTTCATGTTGGTATGTTTTGGCTTAACAGAATCAAGTTGGTGCACGTCCTATGATTGTGACCACTTCATTAGCAACGTCCACATTTCATTGTTTCTTCCCCTCACATGACGATCTTTTCCTCTTTTCTACTAGCCTTCCCGTACTCCTCATTTGCTAGCCTGTGAGATCACAATACTATGTTTGAAGAACATGTGTGACTATTACTAATCTTTCTAATCTTAAAGAGTTCTGTTTTCCCCAACATTGAAGACCTGCATATCCAATTGTACTCATCATGTGAACACATGATAAGATACTTTCCCTTGTCTAATCGAACAACCAAAAAATTCAAACATGTTTTGTATATGTATGGCATAAAAACACAAGCTCAATTTCAAAACCTCCTTATTACGAAACACCTTGCCATCTTCTACATTTCTAGCATCAGGAACGGATACAATTGTGACCTAATGGTTCTACTATTGCTTTACATATATCATATGTTATTTCATGTAACGAAAATAACTCTCATCTAAATTTTACATTATCTGCAACTGCCTTGACTGCTGGAAAACTAAGACATTATTGTCCAATTTCTGAATCTATGACCTCAATATTTATAGGATATTTGGAAGGATCACGATCCATACTTGTAAGAGTCATGTACGACAAAATATTGATGTCAGTACTTATTCTGACTGAAGGCAGATCAATTTTCAATCTATAGTTCATTGTGACCGCCACCTTAGTAGGATCCAAACTGAATTTTGTCAATAGCGTGTCCACAAGCTTTACATAACAGCAATTACGATCGAGCAACACTAACGATGATTATTCTCCATACATCAAGCAAACATGCACATAATCTATTTCTGTTTTAATGCACAAGACAATGTCAGTGACAAATAACAGTAAGGTCACAATTCACTCTGATACAGGATACATTTAATGATTATATCTCCGATAATAGAGGGCAGTAAATACATGGAGAAATTATTTTTACAGACCAAAATAATGGTCACAAAGATACATTTTGGTCACAACAATAAATCTCGGTGTATATACGAAACCATGGTCACATAGACACATTATGATCATATATTCAAATCATGGTCACATAGATAAATTTCGGTCACATAGATGTTATGTGTTGCATTTCATAAATTGCGGGCTCAAGTATTCTGTAATATGTGATTGTGACCTAGTTCACATTAGTACGACAAATTTTCCATTATGTTATTTGCTATCTAGAATAATAAGCTAAATTTCTATCCAAAATAATGGTCACAAAGGTAGATTTCGGTCACAAAGATAATTTTTGGTGAGTAGAAGAAATCATTGTCACATAGACACATTATGATCACAGATTCATATCATGGTTACATAGATAAATTTTAGTCACATAGATTCTCTGAGTTGCATTTCATAAATTGGCGAGCATCATTACAGTAAATTTAACGTCACGGGATCAATTATGATCACAAACCCACACACATTACCGCTAAAAAATGTATCCATAGTATTGATTGTGACCAATTTAACATATGACGAATATATACCCTTCTAGTCAATTACGAACCAAAATAATGCAATATAAACCTAGAAGTATAGGAGAAACACGTACAATTGTATATAGAATCTATTGCAGAGTGTAGAGATCCTTCAGCTAAAATGCACTGATTTCGATCCTATGAATTCCAATTAGTTGTGACCTCCTTACACAAATAATTTCCAATTACACTAAACAATGTCGTCGTTCTGGACTTTTCGGCCTTTTCCAAAGGTGGTGATGAGATGTTTTTTGAGGAATCTGTTTTTTAAATGTAACAGAATCCTTAATTTTAGGGAGTATATTTAATCATACCTAATTTATGTATATTTTATAAATAATTTATAATATATATTATATATTAATTTAGAACCCGATTTTTGAAATTACAAAGTATATATTGAAAATTTGAAATGGTGTATACTAAAAACCTAGGTTATGTATTGTGTGTTTTTTTTTTTTTTTTTTTNTTTTTTTTTTTTTTTTTTTGGGCCTTCTACAATGATCTTCATTCAGCTTAATCTTTTGGTTTGTATTTATTCTACTTGGGTCATCTTTTTAAGCCGTTAAAATGGGAGCAAAAATATGGTATGACTCCACTTTTGTAACATATTCCGAAGAGTAATTTGGAGGCCATGTATGCTTTTATTTTAAATCCATCAAATTCCATCTACTTACCCACTATTGACTTGCAAAAATTTTTTTAGCACCAAATGAACATTTGTTTATGGCTATTGGGACCTCAACATTGAAGATAAATAATGGTAAAACTTGGATTTGAGGTGGCAAATTCTTTTACTACCTGCTAACTTTAAACAATTATGCCACTTGATTTATGTGGAAGTTCAATTAATATTCCACCATTTGTAAGATTAGAACAGAGAACTATGTAAATGTTCTACAACATCCTTTTTATGTATTTGCTGATATAAAATATTATCACTTGGAGGGAGATAATTTGCAAAGCTGTTACGATGCATGCCAAATATTTGTAAAAATTCCAGGCTTGGATCTCTCTATTCAAAGGCACTTTTGATCGCCATCTCTATTATTCGAGGCAAGTTCTAAGACCATGTATCATTGAAGGCAAGCCCTATCTCATGTTTTCTTATTTATTGAAGGCGAGTCCTAGCTCGTAGTCTTTTTTTATTGAAGACGAGTCATAGGTCGTAGATTTCATATTATAAGATGCAATATTCTATGAGTCTTCGTTCCTTGAATAAAAGAAAAGGAAGTATATTGGAGTCCTCATTCGTTCAATATAGGAAGAGGTGAAATCTTGAAGTCCTTATTCTTTGAATAAAGGAAGAGGCGGTATCTTGGAGTCCTCATTCCTTGAATAAAGGAAGAGATGAAAGCTCACAATATGTGCCCTTGCAAAATGAGCATCTTTGTAGCCTCACCAGATGTTGCAAAAGGAGCCTTTCCTGGCTTTATTCGCGGGATGTATGTTCCCCACTTTGTCATATGCTTATTCTTGGTGTGCGAGATGCTTATTCCCCGCCTCTCACTATTGTTGAGCCTAGCTATAAGACCTTATCATTCCAAGGCTAGCCTAACTGTAAGACCTTGCAATTCCGAAGATAGTTTATAAGACTCCGATAATTAAAGAGTTATTCGTGGGATGCCTATTCCCCCCTCGCCAGATGCTTATTCTTGGCTTTACAAGATGTTTAATCCTTGCCTCTCACTATCGTTGAGCCCAGCTGTAAGACCTCGACATTCCGAGGCCAACCTAGATGTAAAACCTCATTATTCTGAGCCCAGCCTAGTTGTAAGATCTCATCTTTTCGAGGCCATCCTAACTGTAAGACTTCGCCATTCCAAGACGTGTTTATAAGACTCCGATAGTTTGGGAGCTACTCACGGGATGTCTATTCTCCCCCTCGCCAGATGCTTGTTCCTGATTTCGTGAGATGTTTATTCCTCACATCTCACTAACTGTAAGACCTCGTCATTTCGAGGCCAACCTAACTGTAAGACCTCGCCATTCTGAGACTAGTTTATAAGACTTCAATAGTTTGAGAGCTATTCGTGGGAGTTTTTTATTCCTTGTTTTGCTAGACACTTATTCCTGGCTTCGTGAGATACTTATTCATCGTCTCTCATTATTGTTGAGCCTAGCTATAAGACCTTGTCTATCCAAGGATCCGCTTATAAGACTTCGCTTGTTCGAGAGCTATTCGTGGGATGTTTATTCCCCGTATTACCGATGTTTACTACTGGCTTCGCGAGATCCTATTCTTCGCCTCTCACTATCGTTGAGCCCAAATGTAAGACCTTGTCATTCCGAAGTTAGCCCAACTGTAAGACCTTACCATTCTAAAGCCAGTTTATAAGACTCCGATAGTTCGACAGCTATTCGCGAAATGTTTATTTCCCGCCACACCGATGCTTATCCCTAGTTGGAGTCCTCATTCCCTGAATAAAAAAAGAGGCGATATTTTGAAGCCCTCGTTCCTTGAATAAAGGAAGAGGCGATATCAAAATAAGACCCCATTCCTTGAATAAAAGAAGATGCATAATCATGAAGTCATCGTAAGAAGAGGCAATATCTTGAAGTCCTTGTTCTTTGAAAAATGAAGAGGTAAATTGTCAGACGTTTATTCTTGACCTTGCGAGATGGTTATTCCTCACTTCTCACAATCGTTGAAACTAACCGTAAGACCTTGTCATTCTGAGGCCAATTTATAAGGCTCTGATAGCACTATTGTTAAGCCTAGCTATAAGACCTCATCTGTCCGAGGCCCACTTATAAGACCCTGATAGTTAATTCTCTGCTACGCCAGATGATTATCCTTTGTTGGAGACTTCATTCCTTGAATAAAGGAAGATGCATTATCATAAAATCCTCATGCTTTCAATAAAGGAATATGCGATCTTTAGAAGACCTCATTCCTTGAATAAAGGAAGAGACAGTATTTTTTGAAGTCCTCATTCCTTGAATAAAGGAATAGGCAATCTTTTGAAGACCTCGTTCCTTGAGTAAAGAAAGAGACAGTTTTTTAGAAGTCCTTATTCATTGAATAAAGAAAGAGCCAACATATTTTATAAGTCCTCGTTCTTTGAAAAAAGAAGAGGCAAATCGCCATATGTTTATTCCTGCAATCGCGAGATGGTTATTCCTCGTCTCTCACTATCTTTAAGCCTAACCATAAGACATTTTTATTCTGAGGTCAATTTATAAAACTTCGATAACACTACTGTTGAGCCTAGATGTAAGACCTCGTCTATCCGAGGATCCGTTTATAAGAATCTGATAGTTTGAGAGTTATTCGCATGAAGTTTATTCCTCGCCTCGCCAGATGCTTACTCCTGGCTTTACGAGATTATATTCTTTGTCTTTCACTATTGTTGAGCCTAGCTGTAAGACTTCGTCATTCCGAGGCCAGCCCAACTGTAAGACCTTACCATTCTCAGGACAGTTTATAAGACTCCGATAGTTCGAGAGCTATTCGTGGAATGTTTATTTCCCGCCACGCCAGATGCTTATCCTTGGCTGGAGTCCTCATTCCTTGAATAAAGGAAGAGGCATCCCTCATTCCTTGGATAAAGGAAAGAGGTGGCATTATCTTGGAGTCCTCATTTAGGAAACGCAATCTGAAAAACTAAATTTGTACAAGTTCAATAATAATAAAAAGTACCTCCTATTGACAAAGATCAAAGGAGAAGCCTCTTCATAGATGATCTGTCCATATGAATAGATGTTGGGCATTTCAATGAGGAGCTGGATTCCAAAAAGTACCACATTTGCCCTCGTGAAGTGTGACACATGCTTTCAACAACTAAAGTTATTGAGGAAGCCTAGGCATAGGCAAACCACTCAGCCTCATGCTGAGGAAAGTTAAAAATACTCGTATTAAAGCAAGCTTATAAAGAATTATAAAGTACTTCCTATTGACAAAGATCAAAGGAGAAGCCTCTTCATAGATGATCTGTCCCTATTAAGAGATATGTGGGCAGTGTGACGAAGAGCTGGATTCTAAAAAGGACTACATCTGCGCTCGCAAAGTGTGGCACATGCCTTGAACAACTAAAATTGTTAAGGAAGCCTCAGCATGGGCGAACCACTCAACCCCAAACTTTTTTTTTAAAAAAAAAGGGCAAGTGAACTGCTTATACTCGTGCAAATTATAAATACATTCAGACTAAAGTCTAAAGTGCTAAAGAGCCTCAGTTCATAAACATTGATGTGCATACGTTCATAAACTTATAAAGGTACACGACATTCTAACACTTATATAAAACTATGAGTTTGATATCATTATTGGAGTGGACTAAGTTCGGATTATATTGAAGAGCATGGCAATACATTAAATAGAAGCAATAAATGCTGGAAGTAAATAACATCAATACATGGGCTAAAAGAATTTTATTTATTGAACAAATATTTGACTCAGACTTGGGGGACTATTGTTATACTAGTATCTTAGTATCATTACATTATTACTGCTAGCATATATATTATATTATTGCTGCCGAGTACGTACTTCACATCTCTGCTAGCAAGTTATGACGCATATTATATCTCGAAGAAATTTAAAATGTCATTATTCACTTTATCGTCATTAGTAATTTGAGGGCCAAATGGGCCCCAAGTTTATTTAGTATATGTGCAGTGGATATATTGTATTGAATTACAGGATTGGTTTCGTCTATATTATAGAGGAGATGCTACCGAAATTTCTACAAATTATATGCAACGTCTATCTTTCGAGGCAATTTGTAAGCCATCGTTTATTCAGGTTGCTACGCATATTTTCTGAGACAGTTTGTAAGTCCTCACTTATTCAAGCTGCTTATATCTCAAAGGATNTACAGGATTGGTTTAGTCCATATTAAAGAGGAGGTGCTGTCGAAATTTCGACAAATTATATGTTGCATCTATCTTTCGAGGCAATTCGTAAGCCTTCGATTATTCAGGCTAGCACACATATTTTCTAAGGGAAATCGTAAGCCCTGATTTATTGAAGCTGCTCGCCTATTTGAGACCGAAATATATTTTCGAGGCAATTCGTAAGTCCTCGCTTATCGAAGTTATTTACATTTTTCAGGCAATCTATAGGACCTCACCTACTGATATCTTATATTTTCAAGTCCGACCCGCACATGAATATACGACTCAGACTTGGGGGAATATTGTTATACCCATAAAATATTTCCTATCGGGCTTGGACTTCGGCCCATTTGTTTCTTTATATATGTGTGCGATCCATTTCAATTAAGGTATGTTCTCTAACCGTATCCTATTTCGTTCTTCCGTCTCTTGCACTCATTTTTTATTTTGTCCGATTGTTGACTTGATCGTCGGAGTGGAAACGGTTGTCGGACCTTTTTCTTGGCCAGCGACGTTTGCCTCCTAATGAGGTGTTCGGTGTGCAGTTGATGTCCACGTGGAGGGGACGTGGTGGGAATTCTGTTGCCATATTTTTTGTGGTCAACAGCTTTTGTGGTGAAGGTGAAAGTTGAAAGCAGGTAGAGGCTACAATTTGGAAGAGAAGAAAAGATTGGGGGTTCTAAAGCCACAAGAAGATTAGAGAATCATTATTATTTTTTTTTTTTAAAAAAAAACAGTATTTAGAGAATGAAATTCAATTAAAAGTCTATTTGATTTCTAAGGTAAAGCTATTTAAGTACATGTTCTCTCGCCCTATTTTGCATAACGAGTAGGTCTTTGGACTTTAGCACTATCAGAATTCGAAATAAAGTACATAC
>CAIGRR010034747.1:0-16794 GCA_903798365.1 Fraxinus sp. 1973-6204
GGAAAATGTTTTCCATTTTTCAAATTTTGTAGTGTTTGTTAGGACAAATTTTACTTGGAAAATGTTTTCCTCATCTACCCCTCACGCGCCTACTTTCCTGGATTTGGAGGAATTGCTTTTCTTTTGTTTTTTGTGAGAATTGATTTTTCAGATTCTTTTTTTGGAAAAAAATTCTACACACAATGATAAAAAAAAATTATCACTTTTATTGACAATTTTCATGTAAAACAAAGCCAAACAAATGATATTCGGTATGATAATTTTTTTGTTTTGTTTTTTTTTTTTTGGCAATTGGAACAAATGCTAGACCTAGTGGTAAAAAAATTTATCACTTTAATGGACAATTTTCATGAAAAAAAGTCAAACGAATACCAAAATTTTAACATTTTTCAGGTGAAAAATTATACCAATCATACACAATTAATTACAATTCCCAGTAAAACAAAATCTAGGCAATTCAAATCCATGTTATTCATTTTATTTCTATCCAAATTTTACTTTTACAATCAAACGGATCGTGTGTTTTCTGGGCAAGCAATGCCTATTGGAAATCACCATTGCAGGAATTCTGATTATTTATTGCCTCGGAAGGAACAATATTTAACCACTAAAAATATGACAATATTTAATTAATTCAAATTTCGTAAACACCTTAATGACTTCATATTTTCACACAAAAAATAATTTCTTTATAAACCCGAACTATTTTATTTCATTCATATAAAACCAACCCACTTAATATGCTGCAATTTCCAGCTCCATTGAATCATGAGCGGATTCAGGGGGACTGGTGTGATATATACTAACTCCAGTCCAATTAATATTTTTCCTAAAGAATATGTGAAATAAAATAAAATTATGTGACATATTAATTCAAACTAAAAATTTTTTTAATTAATTCCTGACTTCGACTCTATATTGAATCATGAAATGTTCGAAATTAGTGCTACAATATCCTCAAATGTTTATCGCCAATTGATATGATTGATAAAAATTCACAAGCGTAGACTAATTGAATTAAGGAAAGATCTAAATTAGTATCGGGGACGGCCACCTTGAGCTAGTGGGCAGCATGCAGGTTTTACTTGCACGTTGCAGCCTGGTCGCCAAGCCCACAGGGGCCTCAGTTGACCCTCCTACGCCCTCCACCACTTTGTACTAATCTCGTATGTTACCTTGAATTGTATTAACTCAAGTATAAATATAATATCTAAAATCGACATTATTTGAAAATTCTTTAGCATATATAATCATAAACTAATTACACAAGAACTAGAATTACAAAAAGATCGTATAGATGTTTTTTTTTTTTTTTTTTTCCTGATCCTTGAAATCGTGGAGGGATTTGTAAACAGTTTTCGCATTTTTAAGAAAACAAGGTTAATCTTACTTATTTTTAATTGTAATAAATTAAAAAGATTTCTTTCTAAAACCAAGAGCGTGTTTTTCTAAGTGTATTAACTTTAATTAAAAGACTAGTGGGTCTTAGACAAAATATACAAGAGTATGCTCGATTCTAATAATGTCTTGAGCGAGGAAACATATTAGTCGAAGAATGTAAAGTTAAAAATTAAGCAATAAAATTCTCTATTTATTTCAAATTGACAATGCAATTAATTGTGACATTTTTGTCATTTCTCAACAATTATTATTAGTCTAGAAAATATCACTACTAGAAATCATACAAAATCTAGAGGTTTCACAAATGTTTTTATACAATAATGAAAAAACTGTCGAATTCAATGTATTACTCTGAATTGATCTTCAATTATTTTTTGCATTTAAATCGATGTGATAGGAAGAGATATGTTTAATGTCTACGAGCTTCTTCACAAAAAGGAGTCAACATCCACAAGAAAAATNACTGTCGAATTCAATGTATTACTCTGAATTGATCTTCAATTATTTTTTGCATTTAAATCGATGTGATAGGAAGAGATATGTTTAATGTCTACGAGCTTCTTCACAAAAAGGAGTCAACATCCACAAGAAAAATATATTCAAGGATAGTAAATCAATTCAAACATTGTTCATTAAATTCGATAATATTAAATAAAATAATTTAATTTAATTTAATTTTTCGATGATCAATTTTTCATATATTGGTACCTAAAATAATAAAAAAAAAAATTGAATTTAATTATCTTCTTTATTCATGTATCCCTAATTCAACAAATTGAATATGTGAAAATATAATTACATAATTCATTCTCTCTTATGTAATATTATCGAAGTATGCAAAGTCGGAGGCTTCAAGATCGATGCTAACAGATCGTTCCTGATCGATAGTATGCACGAATATTAATTTGTTAATAAATGTTTTTTTATGTTTAATAGAAATATTTCTGCCATAAATAAATTTAGTCCAATTTCTTAATGCAATTTCCCAGTCAGCAGCCCGCAGAAGCAGAAGCTGAAATCCGTGTTCCAGGCTGCAGCACCTAGTTTTGTGCATTGTCATTTATTATTCTTTCATCATACAAGCCAATCACAAGCCGAAGTAGCTGCCCAATAACACAAATAATTAATAAATATTAATTATAACTCACGACTTATTGGGGTCACTTCCTCGTTTACTTTTTTTTCGTAAATTAGAACGTTTAATATTGGACAATATTAAATTTTTATTATAGTATTATTCTTTATTGCATTATCTTTGTGATCTTGACGATGAATCTTATTTGAGTAATGTAATTTCATCTATAATTTAACATATCATTTAGAGTCATCTAGACTGTGTTTGTAACTCCAATGAGAATGAATAGCATTACTCATCTTGTATGAGTTTATTGTATGAGCGTCAAAGGGATGGTTCAACCGTCGAAACTCAGGCCCTATTCGGCCCTATGATCGGGCCAGCCTTGGCCATGTTTTGAATATGCCTGGCTGGCACGATGCTTTTCATTTAATTTTAATATTTGGGTATTACTCAATTTGAACTTTATTGTGCATGTCATTTTGTGTAGGATATTTTTTGAAGTCTCTAGATGGCAATTATTATATTACTATTAAAGTTGACTTTAAACATGATTACTAAAAAAGTAACTCAAATTTTAATTTGATACAAATATCAGAACTATCACAACTTGTACCTGTCAAAAGATTCCGTAATTAATAACATAATCAAAGATTGCAATTTGCATCAAAAGTCATAATTAATCTAAAATCAACTACCGTCCAACAACAAAATGAGAACAAATTTCAAACCATATGATAAAATTTTCCATTTACGGACAGTGCGAAAACAACAAGAACAAAATTTTATTCCCAGTGTCAATCTACCGGAACTTTCTTTTGGTAGCGAAACATGCACAATTTTTTAGGTCCACCTAGAAACTCCGAGTGAGGCATGGGCATACCTCATCTGGGTCACCCCCATATCCATTCTTTAACCCGAAACTATTTCCCATTGGCCTCTTGAGGAAGAAAGTACAGATTTAAATCTTTAATGTCTATGAGACAGTGACTAGACATGCAGGAGAACTTAAATGCTAATTTTTTGCTTCTTTTCCTATAAATTCTAGTTCCACATTTCCAAGAGTTCTTCAAGTTTACCGGATTAGTTTTTTCATACACATTTGTTTGTGCACGTTGGGTTTGATATTGTGTGATCGACTCGATAATGACGATGTGGTTCTCTAGCTCTTTTTCTCTGCTTTCTACCGATTCTCTGTCGACGTTGTTGAGGAAAACTGCGGTGGCTCTACTTGCATGCGTTTTGGCTTTAGGTATGTACGTGTATTTTCTTCCATCATCAATTTCTAAATACAATACGCAAAGTATCATTGGTTCAACATAGTATCAGAACATGTGTTGATGACTTGTTGTCTGGGCATATATACATGTAGGTGGAGTTGCAGTTGGAATAATTGCAGGAGCAATAAAAGGGCAGACAACTGAGACGGGTTTTTTACGCGGGGCTGGTGTTGGTGCTATGGCAGGGGTCATTGCAGCACTTCAACTGATGGAACTCATACTTGATGGAGAGCCATTTTCCAAGGTGACGTATTGTTTTGTGGATTGTAAACCTATTACGCATATCATGGCATATTTGATAAGCTCGACTTTGCACGAGTGATAAAACATGTTACTGTATATTTTGTCATATGCACATCTTCGTTCTTAATCTTCTCGAGTCCTGTCCAGTACATCATACGAAACATGGCCTTGTTTTGTGTTTCTTAATGAACACTATTTATTCACATCCTTTAATTCTAATGCAATACAAGACGAGAGAAGCTACAACATTGGTTCCCTATTGTACTTGGGGATTGTTTGACAACGCTTTTGATGACAGTTGAAAAAATTTGTGCTTGAAAAGTCCCATGAAATGCACTTTAACCTCGACTTTTTAGCAACTTTTTAAGCTATACCAAACAAGGACTTAATGCATGTATATTTTTAATCTATTATGATTGTATCTAGCAAGAAGTGATGGATGAACATTGTGGGATGATTTTTCAGGTAGCACTAATATGTAGTCTACTAAATGGGAAAATATTTATGGAATGGCTGAGTTCTGCAGTTTTAAAAGCTTGTCAATGGCAGGTAACTACTTTCTTATCTATTTCATTAATTTGTTAGCCAAGTGTTACTAATTAATGAAAAACCTTTAATGCCAGATTAGCACAATGGAAACAAATTTAAGTGAAATTTCAGACATTTTTGAGGTCAATTCTACCAGAGGATTATCACTAGATGTGATCAAGAAGCTGCCAAAATACAAATACTGTTCAACAGAGAGAATGAAATCATCTCAAGAGATAAATTGTACTATTTGTTTACAGGTTTGTTTGGAAAAGTCAAAAGCCTCCACATAGATTAAGAAATTATTCGAATATGTTTGGATAATTTTTTTAAAGTACTTTTTGTAACAAAGAGTTTTTAGAAAAAATTGACTTAAGCCAGATATCTTCCTCAAAATGTTCTTTTAGTAAAAGTAGAAGTTAAAACAAAAGTCCTGCCAAACAAATCTTAAAAGTTGAATTAGGACGTAGTTTTCTAACATGATTTAGCTATGTAGGTTGAGTTCCGGTGTTAATTATTTCTTTCTCTCTTATATGTAGGATGTTGAGAATGGAGACTGTGCAAGGATGCTAGCAGGATGTAGACATTCCTTCCACCTATACTGCATAGACGAATGGCTAATCCGGAACGGGACGTGCCCGATATGTAGAGAAGGTGTTTGATAAAATGCAGGACAAAAATCAAGTAGAAGGGAAATTCAGAAGAAATGTTCTATTCAAATCATTGTACCATCTCTTATAGTCACAGTTTTATGGTATTACTTGAAGGATGTTCAAATAACTTGGTGCCGCGTATTCAAAATCTTTATAAATGGTATTACAAATTTTATTTTACTCTCGCCAAAGAATTTTATGAATATTAATATATATTTTTTACTTAGATTATTTATGGACGAATTCTGTGTCATCAAATTAAATTTACTGAAGTTTTATTTATTAATATTACTAATAAAAATCATAATAAGAACGTGTTCGGTAGAGATTAAAATCCAATTAAAATTGAAAATATAGCCGTTATTGAATCTCACTCGTCTAACAAAAGTCAACAATAACGACTAATTTTTCAATTTTAATCTGTACCAAACGAGTCCTAAGTATCCGCAAGAAAACTAGTCATCTTCCTTTTACCCACAGGGCCTCGAACTTTTTTGCACGAGCTAACCTAACTCGAGCCACTTTACACCTATACAGCATCGTATGTAAATACACTGCCGAAGTAACCATCGGAAATCGTTTTTGGACCATGATAGCTGTGGGGCAGTAATTTATAATGCAGTTCTCCATCAGGCCAGCTTTCATTCTCTTTGTGAAAAATAAAATAATCAAAGAGCAATTAAGACTATAATACGCAGAAGCAGCGAAGTTCCACTTTGAAGTCACTGATAATTTACCTGTAAAACATTGCATTACAAATAGTACACTAAGCTGATCATCTACAAAATGGATGCTAAATTATCTGAATAAATAAAAATAAAGATCTACGTCGATTTTCCCACCGGCTCAATCACGTTCTTGGATTTGTTTAGATTATGGAATGGCATCATTATCAATCCTGGTTACAAGAAGGAACAGAGAACCAGAAAACACAATTCCACAACATTTATCGTATGCATCTATTCAAGGGTTTTTCATTCGATATGAGTAGTTTCAGCCAGAAGAATAGATTTTCATGGTTGGAGATTGAAACCTGGCTTGCTGGTCAGTCTGCTGAGCAGGCTCTAGGCATGCAGAGTTTGCTGTTTTCTTTTTAAATTTTTTGCTTCAAGACCTGGCGCAACTGGATTTTTTTACTTTCCATCCTCGCTTCCAAAAGTTTTGCTTTCAAACTACTCTTCTGAGCGCTACGTGGCCATTCAATGCACCCTTTCATCCCTCGAGTTATATTTGGATTCCCCGATTCAGGCGAGCTCCATTGTCCAACCAAATCTTGGGGATTAAACCCATCTTTAACCGAACCACAATCTGAAGACGTGGCAGCCCCATTAGAAAGCCTGCCGTTTGAAAGCCTTCCATTTATTCCCTCGACTGAAATGAACTTGTAATTGTCACCACCATTGCTTGGGCATGATCTCCAGAGCCTGGATATAGAAGACACCTTTTTCGGATGCTGTGCGGGCATAGAGCAGACTTCACTAATTTCAGTGATTGGCGTTTCCTCGCCCTCATTTTCATCCCACTCATTTCCACATCTTGAAATATTACTTGGACGAAAATTTTTAGTGATCGAGGGATCGCTTCCATCTGGGGAATAACTTGAACCCTGATCTTCAAGACGGCTCACCGTTTCCCATTCACTTGTGTCTTCTTCTAATTCACCACTTCGGTCGAGGTATGCATTAGAATGTCTATTAGCATTATTGTCTTTATTGAACATATTCAATTCAGGACTCACAGTATGAATTTTGGAGGCGTGGCTAGCTGGACTGTACTGAACACATGGTTCGATCTCCCTCTCATTGGGTTCGCTAAAATTAACATCTTCAAAGACAGAAAACATGTCATCCGGATTTGGGGGTTCATAAGTGAAATCCCGGATGTCTTGTATATTCACAGAGGCAGCTGCCTGTCGAAGGAACTCTGCCTTCTTCATCTCCTCTGCATTTGGGTTTGAGCTTCGAGAATTTAGGAAGGATTCGAGTTCTGCTATTAACATGTTCATCTGAGAATACTTCTCTTCAAGCATCACCTTTACATCAACTAGCTTCATCTGGACTCGTTCTTCGCGCCAGACCTCGGCCATCTGCAACATCTTCCTCTCTTCTTCCACCTCCTCTAGGACTTTCATCGATTCTCTTCTCAGTGCTTCGACTTCAGCTTTGTCCTCTCCAATTTCCTTGGCTAGTTCATCACAGACTTCCTCTATCAACTCTCTGGCCTTTCTCTCTTTCTCATAATCATGCACATAGCGCTTAGCTGATAACTTGGCATCAGCTAGCTCATTGTGCAACTTAGAATTCACTATTTCCAGCCTTTGGCGGTTTTTCTTCTCTCTGCTCAAGTCAGCTTTTATGTCATCTATAATTGCACGAATTTTCTCATGTTCTCGGCTACGCCATGCAGCCCTTTCCTCACTGAGTTTTTTCAAGAAATGCTCGAGTTTTTTTTTCGAAGACCGGCGCTCATTCTTGAGTTCATTGATTCTGGCTCGAGCCTGCTCAAGTTCTGCCTCAAGTGCAGATATTACTGGAGCAGCACTTGCTTGTTGGTCAACGTGTTTCGGCTGGCCAAATATCTTCTTTATTTCATCCGATGCCTTCCAGCCAACAGGATCCCACTTTGTAGCCCCCTCCATTGCAGAATTTGAAAATTGAAAAGAGGGCTCAAACTACAAGTAAATATGAATATGTCTGAGTTCAGATAAGCAAAAATTGTACGGATGAAAAAGGCTGAACAGAAAATATAAGCAAGCATCTAACATGGTGCCGAGCGAATCACATTATACAAGAAAAGGTCGCTAGCAGTTTAGATCATAGTCATTTTGGAATAACAAAACACTCCATATATCTATCAGAAAAAAGACGTACCTTAAATGAAAGCCCATTTCTTGGGCCAGACACAGAATGCGGACTATGTACCAGATCCTTTCCAGGAGAATTAAGTGATTTACTAATATGATGACCATGAACGACAGGGACCACCCCAACATGAGCACCTCCAGACTGCAAAAACGAAACAACCGGTATAAAGAATCATAATTGCCAGGAACTGGCAAAGAAAAACTTTAATGGACTTCAAAACCATACCTACCAGCTGTAGACTTAAAATACATTAAAACAGCAGAAATCGATCCATGTACAGATGACATGTAGCAGTAGTACCATATAAAGGAAAAAGATTATGGTCCCCAAAGTGCTATCACACACCTCAAATAAAGAACAAATATTATGTGCAAATTCAATACTGCTATTAAAGGCAAATGCAACAATAAGAATGCCCAAGGATTCTCCTACTGGGAATCAATAATTTAGATGAAATTGAAATTAACAGGACTGCAATTAAACCATAATTTGTACTTGTCTTTTTCTACTTATTTTAAGTTCTTAATTAACATAAGCAAAATCAATGCATTAAAACACCTTCCAAATTGATCGAGGAAAAGTAGTACACAAGATCCATCTTAAATACAATCTAATTATGAACGCAAAATAAATAAATAAAAGTATACATGAAACCATGTGAAAAGCTCTGAAAAGTGTCTTTTTGAAATTTGAATGGGCAGTACCTGAAACCCTAACCTTTGGCCACCATTAATCTGAAACTTCGGCAACTGAAGCCGCCAGAGTCCGGCAGCAAGTTTCCTAGCCGAGACATTAACCCTAACTCTCCTGCCACTTTTCCGTCCAACTTCAGCTGACGATTTCTCCTCTTTAGTGGAAGCATCGTTGTCCTTATCTTCGTCAAACTTCCATCTGAGCAAAGGTGTCTCCGGGCGGCTGTTCCTTTTCCCAGATGGTAATCCGACTTCCTTCCTTAACCGAACTCCGGTGCCAGAAGCCTTGATTTTCCGATGAGGCGGCTTACTTCGACAAGTAGGGTTGTGAGACGGATCTGATTTTGTCGACGGAGTGAGTGTTGCTTTGGGCAGTGGGATTCCTTGAGCGGATGTGTTGATCTTTTCTACATTTATCTTCATTGTCTCTGTAGCTCAGATCCAGCCATTACAGACTTATTCCATTTAACGAACTTGTGTGTTTTGGGGTTTTTGATGTTAAAGCCTTCCTCCTCGAGGTGGACCCATTCGAGTTGGGGTTGGGGTACCCTGTGATCTCTTTCAGAGTGGAGGAGAGCTGGGGAAGTGGACCTGTGTGTGTGAGAAATAGAGAGTGATAATACAGCCAGCGGCTCTTATTTCATCAAGAGGAACCTTCAAAAGTGTTTTAATAAAGATGATTGACACGGTGTCACGTGAAGAACTAATGAGGTATCTTACTATGTGTTTTAGCCACGTTATTTTGAAACAATATATTTCGAAATAGTAAATTGATAGAGAATATATGATTGAAAAAGCAAGAAAAATTATTGATTTGATAGAAAATATTATTTTATTAAAGAATGTATTGTTAAAAATGAACAGAAGAATGATAATAAAAATAAAAATTTAGCTCAAACAGGGACTTAAAATGAATGAAGCTATGTAACCCTTGATAGCTATCGCTCATTAGTAGTCAATGATAATGCATAAATAGTCATTTTAAACACATATTACAGTGTATAATTCTCCCATATGTTAAGATATGAAATATAAGAATACACCAATGGAAAGAGAAACGCAATGCAATGTGTGGGATTCACACAAAAAAAAAATTTATTTTTTGAACAATCGATTTAATAATATCTAAATAGATTTCTATGAACAATAATTTCCGCTCCCATAATAGTGTTCTACTCCAGACACATCGTGTGAAAACAATGCGCTACTTTTTAATCAAGAGGGTTAAGTTCCCAAATGTTTTCTTTTCATTATCGTGTTAATCTTTGACAAACAAACTTCACATTTGAAAGTCTCGAGTGTAGAATGATTTGAGCATACACAACCCATCCAAAAAATGAGACATGACACATCCTATGGCCTATGGGGGATAGACTGGCCACCTGACTTAGTCTATTAGTAACATTTAGTGCGTGTTTGATGATACTTAAAATTCAATTAAAATAAAAAATATAGTCGTTATTGAGTCTCACTCGTCTAATAAAAGTCAACAATAACGACTAATTTTTCAATTTTAATCTGATTTTAATTTCTACCGAACAGTCGTCACTGAGGGTAAAAAGTGATTTTGAAAATTCATAACAATTGTCAATGGCCTAGACAGACATTCCAACCTCCAAAATTTCCCGGCTTTTGGAGGACATACTATTCCGCTATTTTCTCGAAATTTGAACCATTTCCCGCCTAAACCCTACTCTCCCGTATCATCATCCCCAAATCGATTTCGCATATCTACACTGCAAGCCCCAGCACCAACACAAGAGCTAAACCACTTCTCTATTTCTCCTCCTTTCTACCATCAAAGGTACCAAAATGGACAGTGACGACGATTACCAGTCATTTTCCCCTCCAGAGGAATCGTCGCCGCAGGTCCAGTATCAGAGGCTCAAACGACTGAAGAAATCAAACTCCGAGCCACCAAAAGAATCCTTGAAAGAGTCAATTAACGATCCACTTTTGTTCCCCCAAGTTAATTATGCGAAATTGGAAGCTTTGGAAAATGATTCCGAAAACCTAGACTTCAATGATTCTATTTTGAATCAAGAACCGTTTATGTTGCAGGAATCTCAGTCTGAGGGATTTGATGAAGAGAAGGAGAACGAATTAGAGAATCAGAAACAGAAGAAAGTGAATTTTGGGGTTAACAAAACTAAGAGGGCTTTGGAATTTGATGACGGCGTGGCTGTCGGGTTTGATGATGATGAGGAGAATGGATTAGAGAATCAGAAAGAGAAGGAAGTGAATTTTGGGATTGATGCGGAGGTTAACAAAACTAAGAGGGATTTGGAGTTTGACGGCAACGTGGCTGTCGTGTTTGATGGATATGAAGGTGGGATCGGAGAGAATGTTGATTTAGGTTTGGATAGTTTTGAGAAGAAAGGGAGCTGTGAAGATGATTTAGAGGAGACAAAAGAGGACAAGAAGAAGAAAAAGAAAAAGAAAGTGAAGAGTGACAATGCTAATGAATTTGTATCCAAATTGCCAGTTTCAAACAAAAGGAAGGAAGAAAAGGTCTGATTTTCATTTTTTATTTGCTCGCACAGCGTCTGTTCGTTGATCTCAAGTGTAGTTGCAACCAGACTCACCTATTTGTTGTGAAGGGTTTCTTTATTTTATCTTTCGCAGTGTAGTTAAAGTAAATTGAATATTATTGTCACTGAAACTGTTGTTTCGTGGATTTACAGGAAAGAAAGGCTTATCTTCAGCAACTTCACGCAGAATCTCAAAAGCTACTACGAGGTTTTTCGACTAACTCTTGTAGATCTGAGTTCTATATTTTTCATTTTCTTTTGGGGTCATTTACGATGTGCATTTTCTAATTTAATTTCGAAGTGTTTTGTTCTGGTTAGAAACTAGAGATGCAGCATTTAAACCGATACCAGTTGTACAAAAACCCATATCATCTGTATTAGAGAAAATCCGGAAGCGGAAACTCGAAGTCTCACTAAGGTAGGGAGATCACATTCTCTTGTTTTTCTATGTTTACATTTTAAAAGAGTAATGCTATTGTAACACATATAGCAACTCTGATATGGCAAACCCTATGTTGGGGTTTAAAATCACACTGGCCTGAGTGCATCAAACTCCACACCAACCAACTATTGCCATGACAGTTGATACATGTTTTGGCTAGAAACTTTTGTTCTATGATATTTTTTTCATTATTGTTGGCATGGCACTAACTTAGCATATTATCTGATGGGTAGCAGAAGTGGGATGCTAAATCACAAGAATTATGCAATCAAGGCCAATGGCAGTCAAAGAGACAAAATGATGGAAGTTGATTTGGTTAACACCGACAATGAAAAGAGTGGAGTAGAAAGCGTGGCAAAGAATGTGGAAAATGAGGCACCTGCATGTTCCGTGGATGTAGAGAGCAGTCCACATGCTCCAAGAATGGATGGATCTGTAGATCTTGCAAGACAGACAAGCCATGAAAATGTTCCCACTCAAGTAGCAAGCGAGGTGATGTTTCATATTATATGTTCTCAAAGTGTTGTATCGTATAACTGCTTCTATTCGTGCAGTTGAACTATCAATAATCTAGTAGATTTAATAGTTCATTAATGGCCATGACTTACATTTAACTGGTGTAATAATGTATATTAGTGAATGAAAAGGAAGGACTTGGAAATTTTGTTAGTGTCTGTTGTCTGAACCGTGACAATATTTTACACTTGTATTTTCATTGTTTTTTTATCAAGTGTTGCCTGCTATCACACTGCTGCAGGCTTTGAATAAGCTGCCTACACCTGCATTTCGAGCTCCAGTTGATGATACTCAGGTTATCTTCACAGCTTTACTGTTTTAAGGAAGCTGCAAATTATGCTGTTTTTTTTTTTTTTTGCACATAAAGGTTAAAAGTTTACCCTTATACTAATTGTAGGATCTTTTTGATGACTCCCAACCAAGTGATAATATTGCTGGGCAGCATGATGAATTACAGGATAGTCCTTTGGAAGAAGATTTTGCTCCATCTTTATTAGCTATGAACTTGAAGTTTGATTCTGCTCCTGTTGATGATAGGTTAGTGGGTTTTGGGACTCTTTTTTGCATTGCAGTTTTATGATATTTTCTTTTCACATTGGGTTTGATAATCTACCCATCACCGGGTTTGATTGGTGCATGCAACTGTTTCTTTGCTTCCGTCCAGTAGTTGCAATCAAACTGAATTCTTTGTTAGTATGTTCAATGATTAATTTGAACGTAGAGAAGTTCATTTTATAAACGAGAACTGAATTTTACTATAAAATATAATGTTCTTAACATTTTATCTTTACAGTTCTTCAGGTGAAGATGACAATGAGAAAGAGAATATTGATCCTCATCCTTGTGGAGTTGCCAATGGTAGCTCCTCTCCAAGAGGAGATCCCGTGAAAGATTTTGTAGATGATGAAGCTGAGGAAGAAGATGATAGCGACAATGACCTGATTCGCTTTGAAGAAAACGAAGATGAGGATATGGATGGCTTTGAGGAACTTGATGACATGATAGCAACTGAGCGTGAAGAAAGAGCTATTGACAATGAAAGACGTAATGAACTTCATCAGAAGTGGCTTGAGCAACAAGATGCAGCAGGAACTGACCATCTTATGCAGAGATTGAAATGTGGTTCAGAACTTAGAGACACAATTTTGCATGACAAAGAACCTGAAAGTGATGAGGATGAAGAAGAATCTGACGATGAAGCCAATGAAGATGTCCCCAGGAATTCTGCACGTATAAATTCTAGAAAGGCCAAAGAAATAATTCTGCAGATGTTTTCTGATAAAGAAGATGCTTTTTTGTCTGACGAAGATGACACGGAGAAGAGGCATGTTAAACAGCGCCTCCTAATAAGAGCTGTGAGTTTCTATCATTATAATATTGAATCAGAGCAACAAATTTTGAATTCGTCCTACCTTCATGAAGTTCTGTTTGTTGTATAAGCATTTAATTGCATGACATGAATTGTTTTTATTCTTATTTGGTTCTTTAACAGTTGTTAAACTTTGTTATCTTGAACAGGAAAAACAGGCTACATTAGTATCACCTGCTGATGATGAAAATTCCAGGGAAGTTTTTGGTCTTATAAAGAAGCTTAATATTGTCTCTGACAATAAGAAAAAACCGAAAGCATCATGTAATACATGCTCTTCCTAATGCTCTATATTTTAGCTATGTGTTTTGTACCTCATGGTTCATTATTGTTTTACAGCACTCTTTGACACATTGCTGAAAGGAGGAAATAGTAACAGCTCTTCAGAAACTCTCCTACACCTGCATCAAAATGAGCATTCTGGCCGTTCGGTTAGTTGTTGTTATTGCAGTAATAAATGCTATTCCCTTTATTATGCAAAATACCATAAATTTATCATCGGTGACTAAATTGTCTTCTTTATGAGTCACAGTCTACTCCTTAGTTTGCGTTACTGATAACACGAGTACATTTGGCCAGACCACCAAAGAAAAGCATTTGTTTAACATAAGCAATAGAAGTTTTGCAAAATCTTGTGGATCCACAAGCCAATTCACTGTATATGTGCTATTTGAGTTCCATAACATCATATGAGAAAGTTTTCTTGGAAGATGTCAATCTTTATTAATTATAGAGCTTCACAACACCAAGGTTGCAGTAATTGTAGTTTTTTTTCTATATTGGGTTGCAGTCATCTTTCCTGGGACGAGTATCAAACCTCCACATACCGACATCTCATAAACAAGGGTCAGGAATGGTTCGTTCTTTTATATTTGGAAGGGACGACAGCAATAGTCGGAGTTCTATCTCAGTGTCAGAGGATTTTTCGGATACAGTAAGTTCCTTCTTTTTTTTTTTTAAAATAAAAAAACTGAGAATTATATAATATCATTTGCTCCTGTCCTTGTCCTTGTCTTTGTTGAGTTGTATTATCTGTGCAAGTGTTTGGGGATTGAGGACTAGACAGCTCTCAGGTTGAATAGTTACTCACATCTCTAGTAGTGTATAGTTTCCCTTCAGGCCTATATATAGTATCTCTTTAGTTAAATTAGAGCAGGTTTAGTCTGCCTTTGGTTTAAACTCTCTATTATTTCTATTTGCCATCCATCATGCTGCTTGTTGGACCAGCATCATAACTAAAATTCTTGTTCTTTTAGTCAACCATATATCATCCCTCTGAAACCTTTCTTTATGCTTTCTTTCTCCTTTTTCCTTGCATTCCGCTCTTTCTCCACTTACAGGATAGAAGTTCAACCGGTAAAATAGAGAGCTTTCCTTCTGTTTCTGGATGGTGACAACGGTGTGGCTCTGCTTTTGGCTTTGGACAACGACTTTCACGTCTTCTGTCATCGAAAGTGTCTTGGTGCTTGTTTATACACACAGTTAACCTCTGGCTTTTGTTGGGCATTCTAAAGCCTACGTGAGCCTAAATTTGCTTGTTTGCTTATCTAAGTGGTGCACCTCAACCCTCTTCTTGGCTTACCCTTGCCTCTTGACTATAAGTGACTGTACACTATTGGCTTCCTGTGCTGGTCCTTTTTCTTTTGGCTTCGCATTCTGGTTGCCTCTTGGACATGTTTGATTTGGTGCTCTTGGATCTCCACCAATAAGGATTCTTTTTCTCTCAAACTTGTGCACTCTTAGCTGTAATATTCTTAGCAATGAGTGCTGCCTTCCTCGAGGTTGCCACCACTCTTTTCAAACTCCGTTTAACCTTAGCATCTTTCTTTTGCTCGGTGGCCAGATTACTGTTAGCCGCCACTGTCTTGGTCTAGGCTGGTTCTGAAAAGGATGACATTTTCCTTGATGGGTTTGCTAGTTCTGGCCTTAGGCTTGATGGTAGGAATGAGTGCTTGATTGGCTTTCAATATAATTTATTTATGATTTGAAGTCAAACTCAAACATTAATTTTAACCACACATTCACAACTACTACATTTCATGGGACCATTACTCTTCATTATAATTTTTCCCAAGCAAGCTAACAAATTTTGAACCTGATGAATAAGCCGGCAGGGGGTATTAGTAGTAGTGCTGGTTGTCTTGTTATCTGTTCTGTACTTATATTGAACGAATGCTCTTCATATAACCTGCCTCTAATGTATTTTCTTTCAGTGCTCTGTTGTAATTTCAAGTCTTTTAATTTTCAGGCAATGCTATTGATCAAATTGTATGTTTTTTTTTCGCCAAAGTTGAACCTATGGGACAATTCCATGATTCAGTGTCCAAACTCCAACTAAATTTTTTTTTCTCTCATCATTTTGAGTTTCAAATCAAACTATATATTACTGTATTATTTTCCACTTGTATATGTATAAAATGATTATTCCATTTTTTTTAGCAATGCATATTTTGCTCATTTGCAGTCCCATATCGATTTTTGACAATAAGCTAGTGATCCCTGTCGATATATAAATAGGGTTCTTTTTATTATCGTGATATCAGTAGAACGCCATGTTTTATTTATCTAACTATTGGAACATAATTTGTTGTTTCGTTTTCAAGTTATCAACAAACATTAGTACAACTGTTAAATTACTTTCAAGTCCACTTTCTTTTCTATGATATCACATTACTATTCTGATGCCCAGGTTTTGCATTCTTGCTCTTTCAAGCACTTTATTTGATCCTACGTTGTCCCAGTTAGCAGAAATAAACAATCTTCGTGTTTTTGTTTAAACGTGCAGGTATCTAGAGAGAGTCGACCAACAAGGAATGCTACAGCAAAATTTAGTAGCTCACAATCCAAATTCAGCAGCCAAAAAGGAGAAACTGCTTCAGAAAAGGCATCTAATACTTCGTTGTTTGAGATATTGAAGCGATCTTCATCTCAATCCTATGCCTGTAATCAGGATAGTATGACTGACCTCCCAAAGAGTATGTTTGCTTCTTTTAGAATTCCAAAGAAGCCTATGAAAATGGAAGGAAAAAGCTAATTTGTGTGAATTGGATAGACTTCAGTTCTATTTAGTACTCGATATTAAACATCCTCGTGGTGAATCTTGAAATGCCTTATAATTGAATTTGTAAGTGATTCTTTTACTTTTGTGATCCTCTATTCGACTTTAATGGATAAAGAGATTTTTTTTCTTTTTTTTTTTT
>CAIGRR010034803.1:0-11015 GCA_903798365.1 Fraxinus sp. 1973-6204
AAGCTGTTTCTTGCAATGTAAGTAGTAATTAAATATTACATGACGATAGTAATGGAACAATAGTATAGGTGCAAAATGTTATAATAAACATGACGTCAACAAACATAACTGACTGTGGCCCAATTTGGTCACTGAAAAATCAAGAGGTCTATATTGGATAATATACAGGGTTATTTTCCTTGTGTTAGAAACTAAAACTAAAGAGGATAATCTTGCAAATGATGCACGAGAAATACTGTCTCCATCCCATAATTCGAGCTCGATTTAGAATACCAACTTCACAAGAATAATGCTATGGCGTTGATATTTGGATTGTGTGTTTTTCATCTATTTAAGCCTTTTCTGAATTCAAAATTGCAAATGCATGATAAAAACTTTATGGCTTTTATTTTAAATTTGCCTGTGTTCGGGTTTAATGAAAAATTCGACTTTTGAAGTAAAAAAATTCTTTTGATTGCAAATGTGGAATTTGGACATAAAGAAAATCAATGATAGGGAATTGTATTGGAAACTCTAATTAATTGTGTTTGATTGGTATAATTTGTCACCTGGAAAATGTTGAAAGTTTGGTGTCCGTTTGATTTTGTTTTTCATGGAAATTGTCCATTAAAGTGATAATTTTTTTTTACCATTGAATCTAGAATTTGTTCTAATTACTAAAAAAAAAAAGGTGGAAAACCAAAAACCACCAAAACAACAAGAAAACAATTTCATTGAAAAGTGGGAAAAGGAGGCGCATGAACAAAAAATTGGAAAAAGAATTCCATGGAAAATGTTGGTTACCAAAAGGCCCAAAACTTGGAAAATTTTCCATTTTCCACGGAAAATTTCAGGTTTCAAACAGGGCCTTACAATGATATCATTGACACTAGAAATTATGTGAAAACCACCGTCCCAGAGATGCAAGAACTGAGAGCACGTTCAGTGAAAACAGAAGTCCAATAACATTACATCGGTGCCATAATCTTCCAAAGAAATTCAGCCTTCTAAATTACATCTCTATAAACTTGACAGAAAGCACATAATACCAAATAGGATTTGCAACATTGTGACTAAAGAAAAAGATTTGATCAAAACAAGTAACAAGTTATATTTTCAGGTATACCACTTCAATGGAAGCTCTGTCAATTGACTCAATTTCGCCGTCGAAAGGGTCATTTTCCTGCAGCAATTATGTACAAATAGCTTAATCAAAGGACAATTTGCACACCCAGAGCAACCCCGAGACCTAGCAAAAAGTGCGCAGAAGGCCCTTTTACCAAAACATAAATTATAAAGTTAAAAGAGCACAAAATACGAATATTCAACTCGAATATAATCCATTTTAAAACTATACACAATAAATAAGCAAACTATAGAATTAAAAATTGTAATTAGAATATGACCATAAATAAGCAAAAGGAAAAATTGATATACATAAATACTGTACATGTAAGTTTTCCATTATCATTAAAAAATATATATTCAAAAATTACTCCATCCATTTGCAAAAAATCACATTTATTCGAAAAAAAAAAATTGATCCCACGAGGTAATCTCAATATTCTACAACTATTTTCAATCTTTCACAATATCTCACCCAAATATTGTGATAAATAGGGAATAATTTCATCGTGAATGTGAGAAAAATCGGTATTCTAAGTTGCAAATTCCTACAAGAATTTTTCCCACGATTTCTCATCCTAGCTGGACTAAGAAGGTAATATGCTAATTTTGTAAATTATCATTGAATTTTTTTTCTAATTACAATTTTCGATTTGCAATTTTTTAGAGTTGGGGTAATGATTATATTGGAATTGTTCTCCTGCCTACGGTGAGCATAATAAGACTGTTCACCTGCTCACCTACTGATGTGGCAAGAGAATCCAACGTTGGTGTGATTTTTTTATAGCTAATAACTTCTTAATAGAAGCACTATTTTAGATTTCATACATGTCATTCAAAATCTAAGGCCGGCCCTATTCACACCTTAACTTTCATACAAGGATATCAATATCAAGATTGAAAGGATAGATATTATATCCACAAAAGACTCTAGTACTTACTTTCATATAACATTACATGGTTATCGTCATCTCCAAATCGTGAAATATTTGATCAAATTTTACAATGAATGGAATCTTCTTTTGTAGCAAAGAAATGCCCCAAGGAGAAAGTCTCTGAAATCGAAATGAGCCAAGGAGCCAAGTGATGTGTTGCGCTACTAATTGAGTGCCCGCGTATAGCTTTTCTATCGATAATAAGGTAGATGGCGCCTTTCAAATTTTTCTGGGTATCCATTTGAAGGACAATTTGCGCACATAAATGTACATGAGGACATCAATGTCAAGATTGAAAGGATAGATTCCGATTTCATAGGAGAGCCTTAGATTGGGGACCATTAGTGCAAATATACTTTTAATGCATATCCTTGACACCATCATGATTTTTAATTCTTTTCATTTCATTTTTTTTTTGGGGGGGGGGGAAGCACAATGTAGATAGTGAGATACCCATAATAATAATAATTGTATATTATAACACCTATAGAACAATTCTTCTTCAGTAGTATATGAATTTATATATATTTTCTCAACCACATATATACATACATAATAGAATTACAAGGCTTATAGAGTTCATCTGTTCGAGATTATATTACCTTCTACACAAATTTATGAAAAATCCCATCATAGGAGAAAAAAATTGAACGAGTTTTGTCAAGGAATGGTTACTCTTCTGCTCAACCTAGGTGATGAGTTTAATATTTCCTGTCCGAGCTCGTTTATCTTGTTAAGAAGAAGCGCCTGCTCCGTCTCAAGCAGAACCATGTAGTCGTCTTGAGTTTTGTGCAAACTTTTGAGCTCACTTAATGATTTCGAAACTCCTTCAAGATCATCATCGTCTACCAATGACTGAAGCTTGATCATCATTTGCTTCGTCTGATCAAATCCATTATCGAATACGAGATATGGTATTAGAAAATGAAAATGAAAATCAACAATTACTAAGGGCCTGTTTGGGATAGCGTCTGCTTCTACTTTCTGTTGAGGAGTTCCATGAGGAAGTCACATTGAGCAACTTCCCCTAAAATCCCTTCCAATAAGTCAAAGTACTTGAAAGAAATCATTTAAACAGACTTAAAAATAGCTTTTGGCTTTTCAAAAGTCATGCCAAACTGGCCATAAGATATGGTGATGGTAGTCACCTGATCAGAAATTTGATGGTGCATTTTAGCTGGAGATAGTTCCGAGCCTGAGCTAGGTTTCTTCTCCAATTCTGGAATTTTTCGCGTAATTTGAATATGGATCTCACCCTGTTTTACTCCTTGAAGTGGTATCCATTTGTCAGCCATCTCATTCGGAGGCAACATCTGGTATTCGACTACACAATCTCCTATATTTGATGTGGGCAACAAAGCATTATGATCTTTTACATGCAACTCCAGGGGACTACCATCATCAGGAAATTCAAAGGTCTGATGCCATTTTGGATTCAGAGTTTTATACATAATCTGCAAGGACGTGGCAAAGTAAGTCAATGGCAAAAGCAGTGACAAAATTCAAGATCTCTCGTCTAACCATGGTACTTCTCTTCAAGTTTCCGTAGTGTACTCTCACGTATGGATCACTTGTTCCTCTGAGATCAGCAGCAAGATCGCTCGCTTCGATTAGAACAAGTTCAATCCAACCATTACCTGAACTTGCATGCGAACTCTGGAGAAAACCAAAACACACAGATAAGCATATAAAGATTTCTTGGATGGTGAACGGCATTAAATCACAATGGAATCTTCTTACCAGTCTAAGCTCTGGGCTTGGCCAAGTTTTAGAAACAAGGTTTTTACTTATTTTTAAGCTTATCCAAGCATGCTTACCCCAAACCACAATAAACATTGGGAAATTTACACTTCAAAATAAGCATACCTTACTTCCTTCATAATAATCAACTCTCACTGCTTCTATTTGAAGCCGCAGCTCTCCAGAATTCACTTTTTCGAGGGGAATATTAGCATCTCTTTTCAAACCTTCTATAAGACCTTCCAAATTGACTCGTGCACTACCAATGCTCTCGTCTCCAAGTGTTTCTTCTTGGTAACACTTTATCTTCAAATATTCACCTCCTCCTATTTCATCAAATACAAACTTCTGATTCCAGACTGGATTTGAAATATGCGAGACGGTTTTGGTTCTTTTGGAAGCCTATGAATAAACATATACATCAATTGAGTCAAAGTTGTTCAATTAAGTACATACATAGTAGTGATTCAGTATATCCAGATACAACATATGTGAACGTGTTGTACTACATTAACAGATATCACCAACAGATTTTCAAATTAAAGGTATTGGACCAAAGTTTCATTTGATTAGAAATGATGAATGAAAAGTTTAAATGACAGTATAAATGAAGAAAATGAGATCTATACCTTCCCATAATACAATTTTACATAGGGGCCAGATTTTCCAATTTTGTCCTTCACAATAAGGTCCTTCCCTTCAACCACAGTTATGCAAATTTTCCTTCCAGTTTTTGAGAGAGAGATTGATGCCCCGTCTAGTGAATGCTGAGAGCTCAGATTGAAACTAGTCAAACTATGTGAACCATCCGCAAACTGCCACTCTTTCAATACAAGCTTCACTGCCAACTGCAAGGAGGTTTTCATTCAAAAATATAGATTTTATAATATGGTATGAATATATGATGCAAAGAGAGTCATACACCCAAAAATAATTTAGTTTACATTATGCAGTTTCTATTAAAAGTAGACTAGTTGTTGTAACAAAAGAAATAGCACAAAGCTGGTGGCAAAGCAAGGTGATTGGTGGTTGTGTAGTGATCATAGAAGTTACGGATTTGTTCATTGCATCAGAGAGTAATATTTTGGAGTATAATTAAAAGAGGGCCTGCTGGGTGGGGAGGTAGGTGGGCGCTGTTGGATGGTAGATGTGCAAAAACATTGATTAGCACCATGTGTCGTGTCCACCAACAACAATGGGTGGATTGGGATGGATATTGCCCTACTAAGACATTCAAATATCAATTTCTTAATTTACTGCTGGAAAGGTGTTTCAGAATGACTGGATGTTCTAAATTACGAAGCCTTCAAATATTATACAGATAGAGAAAACGGACATTTAGATTTCTATAGCCTCAGTAGTTAGTGATCCACAAGAAAACGGAGTAAAATATACCTCCCCTAAATTAACACCCTCAAACGGAACAGTCATTTCAATTTCTTTTCCACATAACTCAGCATGCTCGGCAATCACGGTGGAATCAGGTCCTGTCGCCCAAAATATGGTTGAGTCATCTGGAGAATATCTCATCTGTATTGATTAGGTGGAAGAGGTAATGTTAGAAGTGTCGAAACAAGCTAACACAACATCAAATGCTGAGAACCTAATCTTCCTCAGCAAAACAATCTACAATGTACTGTCTCTAAGGATTGAGGAAACATGAATTACAACATATAATTGTTCAGTTGTTGCACAATACTGAACAGAGGTTTGTATAATCATTTTCTAATAACTGAAACTTTTCTTGTCAAAATTGTATCAAACTGAAACCATCAAAACTCGAACATTCTAAATCACACTGCATAACCTCAAATTGGATACAACTAATAATAAAAGACTTATACCTTAATTTCACAGCCTGTAAGGTAGTTATATTTCACACTGCCGGGAATGCATTCATAGAGATGGAATCTAAGAATTCCTGCATTGTCATGTAAGACCATATTGAATGTTGAGTCCCATTTAGGATTAGATCCTGTTCTAACATTTGTTCTCCTCGTTAATTCTTCAAGTTCAATCTCCACAAATGTCTGCAGCTCTTTGTTTTCAAGTCGATCCTCTTCATTAGAATCTATTAAGGAACACTTATGTCTTCTGGAGGGGCTGCCCTTCCAACTACTCCAAATTTTTCTAGCAGACAGAACTGTGATAGATAGTACACCACCTACAGCTTCCTTCTGCAAGTCTGAAGCTGGCATAGCGAGACACTGGCGACGAGGTTCAACCATTCTCTTCCTTAATGTATCAGTGGCAAGTCTAACCTGTGAAACAATATAAGTGAAAATGGTGAATGAATATTATTAAGCACACATGCATGAAAAGAAGGGAAAATAAGGAACTCCACAATTAGTTAGATTCCGAACAAGTTTTAGCATAGAGTAAGACAACTTTCCTATTTTGTACTAGATAGCTGTTGAAATTATTAGGGGTAGAATCCATGGTCCATTGATTTTAGGCACCGTTTATCCACTCCCAAAAGAGCCCTCAAAACTCACTTTAGCCACTTCAAAAATCATCCCCAATCACTGCCAAATTTAGTCAGGAAATAAAGCCCACGAAAAGGACTCCTTTCCCCTTACAAAAACCAGGAAAGAACGTACTAGTTCTGCTATTGAGGTGGCAAATCTAGGGCTAAAAAATGAGAGAAAATTTTCAGAAGGATTTCAAGAAGATCTTTTATAGATTAATTATACAGCTGCTTATTCTTCAACTCTCCAACATCAATGCTATCTAACTATAATGTGAGAAAACAGTATAGATGAATCAAAATAGAAACAAGAAATGTTGATTGCTACTTAAGACTGAATATTGTGTTTTTATGAAAATCTAATATGTAATAAAATGAGGACCATTACCAGCCATGAAGAAACGCCTGGTAGTTCTGTCGCAGGTAAAGAATGGCTTCCACCACTCCCGAAAGCAACACCAATTCTCACCTCTGGAGTCGATTCAAATGAGTACAGAAGAGCTTTTCCATCTAGAATTGGCATCAAAAGAAGCTGTAAAGCAGAAATTTGAAATTACTATGTCACATAATAACAATTTCAATTTCGAAGTTATGAAAATGGCTATAAACAAGATGCAACTTGTCAGAAGTTTTCGAAACTCAAATACTTGATAAATAAATAGAACACAAAAGTATATAGAATAGCATCCTCTTAGTTAAGCAAGTTGAAGAATGAAGCTATGACTAATCTTTTGTTTTTCTGTGCTAACTTATCTTTAAGCCTCCGTTTGGATAAAAATTAATAAATAGTTTATAAATTCAATCAAAGTAAAATATTAATTTCAATCACATTCATAACTACTACTCATTATTATCCACACAATTAGTGGGACCCACTTATTCCTCTTTATAAACCAATTATACAAACTATAAATTTGCCAAATGGAGGCTGCTAAACAAGGCCTGCAGGGAAATCTTTGAGTTTCAATATAACATTTGAAGCTCAAGAAATAGCACAAAAATTACATCACGGAAAGTGAGAATCGAATAACTTTTTAAAAGGGGGAGCAATCTAGTAATGCACTTGTGCCTGGTGGTAGAAGTTGAATTTGACCGAACATTCAAAACAAAGAAAAGAAGGAATTGAGAATAGGTAGTACTTCTCATATAGTGACAAGGATTCTTAATGTTAGATTTTTTAAATTATAGTCATCAATATGAAGTACGTGCACTTCCATGCTGAGTGGAGCTAACCAGCAACTTAACAGTGAGCAACAACTAAATTGATAAACAAAATCCATATATGATCAATCTGATGTCCCAAGTATAAAATTATTAATATGAAGTATTGATGAGAGATGACACTTTCCCCAACATTAATCCAAGAAATGATGTGAAAATAAGATAAAATAGCGTACATACATCACCCTTGACGTGGATACTATTGACGACAATCCGAGCTGTTCCTGAGAATGGCTTTGACATCTTAGCAGACAACATGATATTTATTTCAGTTGTGTCCCAGTCAAAACCCAAATGCATAATTCGCTGTTTTCACATGAAGTGTTAATTTATATTTTCACCATGGTTATAAAATAAATGAGACAAGGGATTTAAGGATCATATATGCACAAGAAATGCAACATATATTAACGTAGTATGAAATAAACTAAAGAATCGGCAGTAGGAATGAGAAAAAAACATTGGTTCTCCAATATCACAGTGAATAAAAGTGAATAATAATTTTTTGCAGTCACCATCGCCGCCTTTAACCTAAGTATAATCTTGCATCTGATAGATATTTAACAGCCAAGAAGGGAGGTGAATAGCTGATGGCTTATACGCAAATAACCAACTTGCGAAAGTTAAAGGGAATAAACTACAAATTCTACCTTGAGTTTGCACATGTATACTAAAATGTTGTACCTTAATCTCAAATTTACGTTGCATCCAATCTTTATTATGAGGTGGTTCATATTTCTCCCTTTCTGTATTTAATTATTTATTAAAACATTGTATCCATTTTCATGAATGACATAGAAGATATATAGTACGAAGATACAGTCACTTCACTAGATCAGTTTCTTTCAGATCATAATATATATACGAAAATGGAATACGGTCTATTAGGCATCGTTCAGATATAAAAAAATAAAAGTACTAATCTTATTTTTTCTTTCCAAAATTGAATATGTTGTTCAACTTGAAGAATGTGAACTAAAGATACACATCAAATTATGACTAACACAGAAACCAGACCTGATTGCCTGAAGTTGCCCACCGGACTCCATGAAGTCCTAATATAGGAGGACGGGAACCTAGTGACAATCCTTGTAACTCAATCTTCTCCTATTTGTTGGCATTTTATCAGCTATCATTTTGATAATTCAAAACCAAATATAGATGAAAAAGAAAACTTACTATTAGCATTGGTTTTCGATGTTTCAAGCGTCTCTGCACATATACAAGGGGAAGACATGATTTAACAGCTACTCACTTATATGATCATGAGAGAAAGGGATTATAAAGGATAAACTCACACGCAAACAATGGCCTTAACACCTTTATCAGATCCATGAATATAAAACTATATAACCAGTCCATAAATGCATGGAGAGCAGAATACTTACCTCAACAATAGATGAGAATCTTAAAGAAAACTTTGGGCTGATATAATTTGGCCACACTTCAAGTAATAACTTGTTCAGCCATTCACACTGTTCTAAAAGTGTTACTGGCTGCGTACATACAAGAGAAGCAAAATATTGATTTTCAAATAAAAATGAAATATGTGTGTGTGCATTATATGTGTATATGTAAATGATATACAATGAAGATCAAACAACAGTTACCGAAGTCTGTAGTGTCACTTGCAACCATTTCTTATTCAAATCTTCCACTAGATTTCGACGTTGACAACTTCCATACTGAACAAGAAAAAAGTCCACATGTCATGTAACAGTCCACATGTCATGTAACAGGAAACATTCAATAGAAAAACACGTGATTAAACAAATTTTAGCACCAGCACAAGTTTCATAGTTTTTAGGCAACTCATAATCAGAACTACCTCCTATTCTGTCTAAACTTGAAACAGGAAAAAAAAAAACGTAGTATCTTCTACAGAATGTTTCTCGTGACAGATTTTATTCAGTTTCTTCATTTCGATCTTTTAAAGAACATTCATTGAGAATGTGTTTCATCAATAATTTGTAAGAATAAAAGTTTCAGGCACATTATAGATTGTGAAACCACTAGATAAACGACTATTTACTTAGGAACATGAAATTAACATCTTAAGCACAACTGCACAAGAAAAATGTTTCAGACCGTAAACCAAGTATCCAAAGAAATAAAAGCCACATTTCACTGCTATTGAGTATGTAAAGACAGGAAGAAATTGAATTAACTCGAAATGGGTTCGGCTGCATGAATAATTTTGCAGTCAAATTGATATATAGCCAAATTTACCTAAAAATATAATGAAATCAACGTTTTTTGCTAGATTCTTAAGCTATTAAACCCCAAAAGATAATCAAGCAAATCCATGAAATCCATCAGGACACGCACATATACACACAAAAAAAAAGGGAGTAAAAAGGAAATCTAGTGTTCATATTATGTAATTAAATCAAGAGAACATAAGTGGAAAAAAGCTTATATTTTCAAGTGAATATAACTTGTTTGACAATATTCCCCAAAGAGTAAGATTTTCTATTGTTGCATTTTCAGCAAAGAATTGGCTAAAGAATGATCNTTTGACAATATTCCCCAAAGAGTAAGATTTTCTATTGTTGCATTTTCAGCAAAGAATTGGCTAAAGAATGATCAAGAAACTTTCAAAAGGGTTCTTGAAATTACCTGAATTGTGATCCATACAGCAAGAGCAAGAGAAACCCAGTTTGAGAGAGAAAAGAACCACTTCTCAATTGTCCAAAAAACAAACAAAACTGGAATTACCAAAGGAAGTAGAGGATTTTCAACCCACAATTTGTTCAACAATTCCACTGCCTCATTCAAGTCAAAATACCACTTCTTTATTCTACCCATCTAAATACAATCTATTAAATTAAAAAGGGCAAAAAACCACTTAAATTCACTGAAACCAGCTTGACTTGCCAAGAATCATGGCTTCTTCTCACATTCTTGGAGGATAAAACATCAAGAAAAACCCAGCAGCAGTATCGATCTCTTTTCCTCAATTAATGAAGAATAAGCAAGTATTGCAAAAATTATCACTTAACCGTCAAAGAATATGAGGGAATTCTTCCAGTGTTCTTAATTGGCAGGCGGAGAGAAGTCTCAATCAACTAACATCAGCTAAAAATAATGCAAAAAGAGGCATGTCAGATGATAATAATTTGAGTTTTGCTGATTGTCACAACAAAATTGTCAGTATATTTCCTAGATTTTTGGGTGATCAAAAAGAGAATTCCGTACCGAAGCTATTTGTTAATCCGCGCTACTGGTGGTTTTAGTTTAAAAATATATCTATTGCATGTATTTTGATTACTTGAAATTCAACCTGAATATAAATAGAAAAATAGTAATGTTATCTGTCATGTATGAATGGTGTTTAATACTCTAGGTTTTTGGTTCAATTCATAGGTTGTTGGTTTAATCGAGTGATGCTAGAGTGCCCAAGTTGGATGACAAAAGGGTGGCACCCCCACTTTTGTAACTCTACTGTCCAAGTAGAATTATCCTTAATCGATTCGTCATTGCTCAATCAAAAATTTAAAAATAAATTTTTACCTTTAGAAACTTATAGTTGTATTTATAATATTACA
>CAIGRR010034942.1:0-16223 GCA_903798365.1 Fraxinus sp. 1973-6204
ACACATATTCCATCAATCTACTATTTCAGAATACATTCTTCCAAAATAATATGGCTCAATCACACCCTAAGGTAGAAAAATCCGATCAAATAATTTGGTAAAGTATTTTGGGCTTCTTAATTTAGTGGGCCTTTTAATAAATGTTATTATATTGTGTTTAAATATTATTTTATAGCATTATCAACAAGAATTCCATATTTAATTGTTATAAAATATATAAAATGTTGTAGATCTTCGACACTTTTGGGGTTGCACATTCTTCTTCTTCAAGAAACCCTAGGTAAGGATTGGAAAACCCTTGTATTGCCTCTTAGGTATTATATTATTCCCCTTTGTTTAACCTAAATCATGAATATTTATCTTCCCCGGGTCTTGAAATTCAAGCCTCAAAATTATTGAAAGTACACGCCTGATTCCCCCGTCATAATAAAAAATTCGCGATGCTAAGATTATGAATAATTCTATTTGTACATGACAACATCGCCCCCTCAAAGCTTTATGGTGACTAGCAAATCCTTTTTCCCAAACCATGCCAGCTCTGTGGTCGAGAAGATTATTTAGGCCATGGAGTTGGAACTCTCAATTTATTGTACAATTTAGTACTCCAACTTTCAGGTTTTCCTTTTAGGTCCTTCAACTTTTGATCATCCAATTTGATCCCTAAACTTTAAAAACTCTTCCATGTTGGTCATCCAACTTCTGATTTCTTCAATTTTGGTATTTCAGGTTTCCAAAGTGTCCACGTAGATTCTGATTTCATTCATTTTTAGTCCCCAGACTTCCCAAGTGTAAATTTTGATCCCTAAACTTATGAAATCATCAAATTAACTATCCAAAGGTTCCGATCGGGTCCTCTCACTTCCCAATCGTCGTGAAATCCCATCCTTTGATGCACATCAATTAAGCTTAAAATTTCTTCCTCTTTGCTTGATTCATCTCCAAGTCGGGGATTTCACTAATAAATAAGTAAACTTTTGCTCAAATTAATCAATTTTAACGTGTATAAAATATTATTATCATCCATCCTAATTTCAAGCATATTCATGCGTTTGAGCGCCACCACAGCCCCACCGCAACCATCCTCCTCTTAAGATATCTAATCCAACATCTTGGTTTATTTGAAATGTTTGTTTTTCTCTTTTATCCACTAGCTTGTAAGTACATGATTTCTTATTAGAAGATAATTTAATTAGAAGATAAATTTCCTTGGGATATATAAATTTTTACAGACTTTTGTTTGAAGTTGTTAAAAATATTTGACTACCATAGCTTTGCTTGCATTAATTTTCTCAACCACCCAATAAATACAAACTAAACAGTAGTTGGCCCATTTCAATTCTTGATTGAGTAGTTTTGGAAGAATAATTTTTATGAAAAAAAAATGAAATAATTTTAATTTTAATCTCTCTCTTAATATTTTAACATATACTGGTAGTATATAATCTAAACAACTTGCGTCGTTACAGATCAAACTCTTTACTCTATTGATAGTCATCCACTTATAGTACGAATAATCTGCTCCCATTTGTAACGTATATATAAGTTTTCATATTTTTAATTTACATTTTTGAATCGTAAATATGACTCAATCTGTTGCTGTATTTTTGGAAAATTTTGGTGGCAGGAAATCCGGGCTACCTAATGGCACTTTACTTTTGGGATCCAAAGGTTCGACCAAGATTATGTAATCTGATTCAATTTTGATATCATATGCTCTCATTTCAAACGGCTTTAAGCTAGGTTAAAAGATGAGAGTTTTAAAAAGAGGACCGTTGACGTAAAATCTTGGTATATTTATGATAAATATTGCTGCACATGTCTCATTTAATAGGGTTTTGCTGCATGTACATCGGGATTTACACTCTGGTATATATAATGTCCAAATGGCATTTCATATTGGTCTATAGAAAACTAGTTATTTTCACCAAACAATGATGAAATGCCACTTGACCATTATGTACACCAGAGTATAAACTTTCATGTACATGCAGAATAATTCGGTGAACAAAACTTAATTTTGTTGTTTTTTATTATCAATACCCCATTTTGGTTGGTTTTTAATGAGAAATGGTGATTCTTTTCTTATATTCTACTCATCAAATTGATTAAAATATTGAATGGTGTAAGAGAACCAAATAAAAGAGAATTAAAGAAGGGTTTTATATTAAAAGATATTATTATTTCTTTTTCCTTTTTGTTTCTAGTAAAATCATAAGCTAAAAAACCATCTTAGGGGAATGATTATGTGACTTTTAAATCTTTAGTGAGCTAACTTATTTGTGTTTTCGTATACATCACACGAAGGACACCAAACAAAATAATAAAGACCTTTTTTACGTGACCAAAGTTCCTTTGGAGATAAATAAGGTTGTCTAGAACCTAGCTCACGAACACGTTATTCTAAGTCGAAAAAGTGCTGGTATGAAATTTATTTCTAGACACGTGTGGTGTTTGCAACTAAGCTGACGAGCTTATTATTCTAAGTGGAAATGGTGTCGAAAGAAATTTATTCTAGGTACATGTGGTGTTTGTAGGAAAAAACAAATTACTTTTATTCTTAAAAAATTAGAGTTAATTGTATAAATTCTTTTTCACTTCTTGCTGAGTTACCTCTATTTAGATTACCTAATGGTCTTATTGACATACCTACCAATAGTTATAACTTAATGTACTTACGTACCTAAGATGTTTACTTAAAATGGTTGATAATTTGAATGAGTTAAACAATAAATAAAGTTTTGTTCTCAATGTATTTAAAGTCTATGAGAATTCAATTTCATTCCATTCAATTTATTGTTACAACTAGTCGAAAATCTATATTTTACAACCACAACCCGTCTTGCAAGTTTTGGTCACTATCTTCTAACTTGTCATGCTTAACCGTTAAGTTATAATTATATTATATACACTGATCAGTTTGCATTCTGTAGATTACGCTTTGTACTCTGTCGATAATACTGAACTTGAATGTGCTTTTTTTTTTCAAGTGTTTATAATTTATGAATTATAAAGAATGTGTGGATAATAAGCGTATTGTAAGTCGTAGATGTTCGAAATGTGTGAAAAAAGTGTTTAATCAATTTAAATTAAAACAATATTGTACTTGTGCCATTGTACATTGCTTAAGCATTTTTCATTCTATACAATATTAATGTATAAATTAAGTTTACTTGTTTATTACTACACAATGAATTAATTTATTTTTTTAGTTTAGATTCGATAATAAAAATTACCCATGAACTAAGTAGAATCGTAAATATCACTCAATTGGCAGCTTTATTTGTAAATTTTGGTGACTGGAATTCTGGGTTACCTACCTATTGCACAATCTTTTTGGATCCGGAGCAAAATTTTCGTTCAAGCAAGTGATATTTGATCTTAGAAAGTAAATTTTGACGGTCGATGCCCCTTTGTAGCAGGTTCTCAACTCAAATATAAGTAAAACCTTGTCACTTTTACAATATAATACATATTTTGTTGGGACATAGAGATCTTGAATACATGTGTTTTTTAATGACAAATGACAGTTTTTCTTATGAACTAATCAATCATAAATTGAGTAAAATATTGGAACGATATGAGAGAGAACAAGTATAAGAGTATTAGCACATGTTTGAGCCCTATTTTTTGGAAATAATACATTTTGAAATGAAATATTTTGTATGTAAAGAAAATTTTTTACCAGAAATTATACAGATACTTACATGGGGGTGGGTCCCATGTGAGTTAAATACTGTAAAAAAAATGGGGCCCACTCCATGTGTGTATTTTGTATGATTTCTGGGTTTTTTTTCTATACATACAGTACTTCTCTTTTGGAATAGTATTTTGTTGGAGAATGTGTTATTAAAAAATAAAGAAAAGTTTTGGGCTTGCGTGTAATATTATTTTATTGAACAATTTGTGGTTGAAAATTAAAGAAAAAAATAATGTATTTTGAAAATAATAGAAGCCAAACAAGAGCTAAAAAACATATTCTCTTCCAATTTCTTTTCAAATCATAAGCTAAAATACCATCTTGAGAGAGTGATTACGTGACGTTTAATTAAATTATTTGTCCAACAACTTGTTCGTGTTTTTTGTGTATATTTGTACAAGTAGCTCTACATATGGTAGACTTTGTCGAAATTAAAAGGCACTTAAGCAAAGTTCATTAAGATAAGTAATATTTGTAGAAGACCAATCTCACAAGTTGATTATTCTATGCCGAAAAAGAGCTGGTAAGACTTTATAATCTGCTTCTGAGTAGGGCAAATAATTCGAGTTATTTTTCCATTTGCACCAACCTAAAGAACCTAACACTTTTGCGTCTAATTTATATTGTACTTTCCTATGAATATTAATTGTACTTGGGTTGTAAATTAGGATTTAGTTTATTAAAAAAAAAAACACCTTAGACGAGGCGGAGGGGAGGGCAAAAAAATTGAAAACCCGATTAAACCGACCGAATCAAACCGAGTCGGATCGGTTTGGATTGGTTTGAACTAGAGACGGCAATGGGGTGAGGTACCCCCGCCCCGTCCCTCCCCGCCCCGTGCCCCGCCCCACCTTAGACGAGGCGGGGCGAGGTGGGGCAGGTTCGGGGCGCGGGCTTGCCCCGTTTCCTGCCCCGTTTAATTTTTTTTATTTTTTATTTTTACAAAAAAAATTTGTTAATTAATTTTTTTTTTTTATTTTTGATTTTTCCCCACCAACCCATCGGGGAGGGGCAACGCTGGGTTTTTTGCCATCACTAGTTTGAACCAAAAAAATCGATTTGGTTCGATTAATTTTTACCATTTTAAAGTCGGGGTTGGGTTGGTTGAATTTAAGCAACCAACCCGTCAATTAACCGATCCAACCCGCAAATACTTTTTTTTTTATTTTCTTCATTTTAAATTTCATATTCTTAAACTTTTTAAAAATAAAAACACAAATATAATTTTTTTTCTTAAATAATTTATTTACCGTCTATGTTTTTTCTACCAAAGCTCCAAATTACGAAAGAAAAGAAAGCAAGAAGAAGTGTTTATTAAAAATTCCAAATTTAGATTGTATCATTGCTTTTCATTTTTGGTATAATTTTTTGTTGGTAACTATCAGATATATACGATAATTTTGAAAAAAATCAACCCACTATATGTGTGTGTGTGTGTGTTGAAAGACAAATTTTTTTAACCTAAAATAGATACGTAATCTTTTTTAACTCACACCAATGTCCAAACCGACCCAAACCGATTTGGGTTGGTTCGATTTCAATGATTGGATTGGGTCGGTTTGGTTTGAAATTTATCCACGATTTGGGTTGGACTCAAAACAAAACCAACACGAAACATGCCCAGGCCTACCTACCAGTTATACCATATTGTACTTCCTTATGCATGGTTGATAATTTTGATTAACATGACAACATACAAATTCTCAAAAACAAAAGACTCTCGTTCCTAATAAATTAAAGTTTACTGAAAAAATGTATCTTTTGTAACTCGACAGGTCGTGATAGTTGTGACCTCTCTTCTAGCTTGTCATCATGTCATGCTATGAAGTCGGCATATACCAATTTATTTACACTAAGCAAAATACCGACTTACAAAAATGAAAGAAATAAAATGATAATGATTAAGACAATAGTTCGACTCTTTCTCCTTAAGACGATAATGTCATGGTGCTGACTGTCTTTCGGCACTCATCTCTCAAAATACAACGATCTCAACTTGTAATAGTAGCACTCCAAATTACAAGACCCGACGAATTTACTAATTTTTTTATCTCTCTAAAAATTGCATGACTAGAAAATAATATTCGGGACTAAAATGCACAATATGAAATGATGTATGATGGAAGGATTATATTTTGCAAGACAGAAAACCAGGAAAGATTTTTGGAAAGAATAAAATTCAGAGTATGGGGACCTTTATTTAGAACTTGAAAAGTCTTAAATAGCATGACCCGTTTGGACATCAGTTCAACTGTCAATCGCCATTTTCTAGAAGACACCTCGTGTCGTGTGCAGAAAGCTCGAGGAAAAATAAATAATATAAATAAATATATTATTATTTTAAATAATAATAATAAAATAATATATTTCAAATATTATTTTACTAAAAAATATATATCAACTTGGCCCAAGCCTACGACCTGTGCCGAGCCGGTCAGACGACGATGTTGTGCACGCGTGGCTTTAGCTCTACCTACTATCACGTAGGTCATCTCCCCTTCAAAAATTATTGGTACCCCTTGGAGTTCAAACCCAAGTCCCAAACTTGAGCAACATAAAGTTGATTCTATTCTTCTAGTTTTTCTATGTGGGATTGTCATTTTTCAATTTCCCATCAATTTTTATTCTCAATTTATTTCAATTTCAAGTGGTCAAGCTTTGAACCTCCTTAGGCCTTGTTGGGGCTTGCATTTCAATGATGGCTCTTTTTTTTTTTGGATTGGCTTCAAATCCTCGACAATTTACAAGATAAGCTAAAAATTTTCCAGAGCTCACACCAAAGGCACTTTGTACGGATTTAGTTTCACCATACTTTCTCGAGATTCCAAACATTTCAGCAAGATGTTGATTATCTCTGGTATCTATACTCTTAACTAGCATGCTATCAACATATACTCATAGTTCTACCAATTTGTTTGGTAAACATGGAATTGACTAGACGTTGATAGGTGGCTCCAGTGTTTTTAGGCTAAAAGGCATCGCCTTGTAACAATATAGACCTCGATCAGTAATGAAGGCGGTATGTTCCTAGTCCTGCTCATACATAGAGATTTGATTATACCCTGAGTATGCGTCCATAAAGCTATGCAATTCATGTCCTGCTATTGCATCGACCATCTGATCTATCCTTGGTAAAGGAAAACTATTTTTAAGACATGCTTTGTTGTAGTCGGTGAAATCTATGCACATCATCCATTCTCCATTACTTTTCTTCACAAGAACTGGGTTAGCAAACCATTTAGGATATCGTGATTTAGGGCCTCGTACCTTTCCGAGTTTAAGTGAGTTTTTACACACTTGTCATACTGTCAAAATATGAAAAATTGTTGATTAATATGTTGGAATATAGCTTAATTCTATATAAGTTACGTTTCGCAGGACAAAGTGTTGAATGTAGCGGAAATAAGGAGAACAAGTGAAAAGTGACCAAAATGGAAGAAAGTGATAATTCAGGAATTAAAGTGCAAATATTCTAAACTTGTTTCTAATCTTGTGATGAAGATTCGAGAGTGTTTGGATGAAGAAAGGAGTCAAAGGGATGAAATATAGTCAAAACATTATCACATATCAACTTTCAAGCTGAAAAGGTTGCACAGATTTTCAGCCTCATATTGAGACCATATTTTTACATGGAAAATGATCGAATTTGAAGATAGTCTCTGAATTAAAGTTGTAGCCATTTGAGTTAGATTTTCAACGCATCTTGAATCATATCAATCGGATATTGGTATTAAAAGATATGATCAAACTACTGAAAGTTGTTCAGCTGCGGCCGCCCAACCCTAAACTTTAACTACATAGACCATTTTTTTGCCTGGGCGACCGCCCTATTTTCTGCTAGCCACCCTCCAAGGCCAAATCGGGGAAAAATTTCTAGTTTCCTAATTTATATCAAACACTTATGGTAACTTATTGTGGCACGACTTTTCAACCCTAAAAAGACTCCTAAACGTCCCAGAACGCTACTTCTTCATTATTCATCATTCTTCCATTGATTTTGGCTCAAGAAACTCATGAAAAACTAACAATCTTGGTGAAACAAGGGAGGAACTCAATTGACTATGGTGATTTCATATCTAATATTTCATGTAATTGATCTTTTCTTCCTAATAATCTTAGGACTTAGACTTTTCCTTTCATGAATTTACATTGAAATCGGTTTAATAATTACTAGATTTTTCATGGATTCGGTCATGTTTTTTCCATTGTTCAATCAAACTATTTATTGAATTTCAATTTAAATTACTTGTTGTTGAGATTGGTTTAATAATTATTAAATCTTTTATAGATCTAGTCATGCTCTTTCTATTGAATGATTGAAATAATTGTTGAATTTTAATCTCAATAATTACTTTATTGGCGGATTGATTACTGTCTTATGCTTGATGTATATGGTCGATTTTTGATCTTGTTCCAATAAAATTGTGTGAATATGTCATAAGTCTAGATTCTAAGATTATATTTGTAAATTGAATTGGTTTTCACGATATATCTTCAGATTAGAGTGTCGGGATGAAAGTATCTAATTGTGTTATAAAAATGGAATAATCAATGTAAATGATCCAATCCAATTGAGGGAATTTCGACGGTTCACCGCCTCAAATTATTGATTTTAATTTCATATTTCAAACATTGAATTTCACTATACATTGAAGAGAATAATTCACTCTTCTTGATCATTTGAACATTTTTCATCTCTCTGTGAATACGACACTCCAAAACTGCACTATAACTGTCGCGTTATTTTTTGGGCGTAATCAATACCTAGCCTATAGCAAGTGACACTAGAGTCGATTCCGTCCGTATCTGCGTGATTCTAAGCAAAAACATCAAGATTCTGCTGGAGAAAATTTGTTATCTGACATCGGATGGATGGCCGAAGTTTGTAGTCTATCCTGAGATTCTTCGGTGGATCATCTGGTCCGACCACTACTCTGTCTAGTTCTTCCACGGGTTCTCCACCTTTGACCCTTATACGTGGGTCTAATGGGCCAAGGTCGGATTCCATCAAATATGCCATATAAACTCCTGGGGAAATATATGTATCCTTCCTTGCTGGGTAGATCTTCATCTGGCATTTCTCAATGACGTCCCTGTCTCCCTTAACTTGCCCTACACCATAGGGTGTGGAGAATTTTAATATGTAATGGTACATGGAAACAATTGTCCTAAGATTGAAAATCAAAGGGTGCCCACATGATGGTGTCGTAAGGTGAATTGGAATCGAGTACCACAAACTCAGCGTTTGGCTTAGTTTGGCGTAGAACTTCACCAATTTCAACAAAGAGCTTAATTGACCATTTTGCTTGGTTAAGGGCTCATTAAGTCCTAAAACCACATTTGAGTATGGCTGTAAAAAATTTAATGGAATACCCATCCATTCCAGTGTGTCAGTATAGAGTATGCTGAGAGAACTCTATTTATCTACTAAAACTTTGAAAATGGTGACTCTTGCTATTGGTATTGAAACCACCAGAATTCCAAGATAAGGATGTGGGTCTACCTCTTTATCGGCGAATGAAAGATGTTCGTCCATTGTATTTCTGTGGTGTTTCTCAGCAATATCGATCTAGGTCAGGTCGGCTACGATGGTCTATTTAATCTAGCCTCCCTTGTTCGATCATTATACTGGTTCCTCAACATTCGAACATGAGGACTAGGTAAATTAACGTTGCAAGCTCTAGCCTCATCGTGAAAAAAAAAAAAAAAAAAAAAAAGTACGCAATAATGAAATATTGAACTGGCAGCCTGCAATTCGTTTAATATGGATCTCCCTACTATATCATTATAATTAGAAGGCAAGTCAACAACCAAAAAATTCACTAGAATCCTTCTTTGCCAAGGTACCTCTCCTAACTCTATGATCAAAACAAGTTGACCTCGATCTTCAATTGGGTCCAAAAAATCCTTGCAACTTCCTAGAATATAGTTGGAGATACCGATTTGTTCTATAGTTCGAGAATACAACACATTGACCGAACTTCCATTACCCACAAGAGTTCAATGTATTTGTATGCCAGCTACTGACATGGTTATTACTAGCTCATTACTTTGGTCCTATAAAATTCCATGCGAATCTCTTCTGAAAATCTAAACCATTCTAATAGTAATGTAATCCTGGTATCATGCTCTGGTCTTCCTACATCGTAATTCTAGTAAGTCTGCTCCTTACCCTTCTGGATCCTTCAATGCACTGGTTACCACCTACTAAAATTCTGATTTCATCTAGAGGTGGGAGATTCTAAGCTTGGTGAATTAGTTGACCTCGTTGAACCATCCCAGGTTAGTGAGGTTGTTGATTAGATGTCTGATTCGTTTCTTCGAGTTTAGCCACAAACTCTTGTAAATGGTCTCGTCAAATTAAGGACTCCACCTCTTCCTTCAAATTTCTACCATCATCTGTGTTGTACCCTACCGATCTATAATACCGGTAGTATTTTCCTTAGTTCTTCCCTGGTGGATCCTTTTTCTGAGGTGAGAGTCTGCGAAATGCTTCTTTTTGTAATGTTTGCAAGAAGACCTCCTTCAAGGTAGTGTTTAATGGGTGATATTCACGGAACCTTTATGGATAAGACCTAGGACAATCTATGTCCCTTCGGTCTTTCCTCTTTTCATGATTGAATCATTTATCCACTTTTTTCTCCTTTGTTGGATTAAAGGAATGTGGATTCACCTTGAATTCCTCTTGATTCGAAGTGGCTTCCTTCGTACTTATATATTTTTCAGCTCGATTGATAAACTCGTGATACGTTCGAGGCCCATCTTCATGTACATACCACAAAAACCTGGTTCTAGGCCTTAGCTCAGATAGAATTGCATGAGTACAGCGTCGTCGGAGATTTTTTCAACCTCCATGGACTGTTTGTTAAACCATTTAGGTAACTTTTAAGCGATTCGCTCTTCCCTTTCTTGATTATCTTTGGGCGTAGTCCTTACTTTGGAACCCATGAACTGAGCTAAGAACATTGTGGCAAGGTCGTTCCAGTTTCTTATGAACCTTTGATGTAGCATCTTGAACCACCTTTGAGCTTTATCTCTCAACGTTAATGGAAAAGCACGACCATAATAGAGTCGCCTGCTCCTTGTAGCTCCATCCAGAAAGTGTACTTATCTAAATGATTAATGGGATCTCCTTCTCCCTCATATCCAGTCAGTTGTGGCATTTTCAATTTTTCAGGCAAAGGTTCAGCGAGAATGTCTTCAGTAAAAGAAGAATGGCGCTTAGTGAGATACTCCTCCGTACCTCCTTTTTTTTAGCTTCCAGATCAGCAATGCGTTTTTCAAGGTGTTCATTTTAGGTTCAGCCTGTTCCAAAGAAAGTTCTGCACGGGGCTTAACATATTCGCTTCGAAGCGTTAGGGAGCACTGAGATGCCAACCTATCAAACACACTGCTAATTGTCCTAGTAATTGGCTCCGTTGCTGCAGGAGAGCTCCTGATTTCTTCAGTTTGACCTTTGGACGATTCTTCTCCTGAAAAGTGGAGAGCCATCCTGGTGGAAGGTCGTCTGGTCCGTTCCCTATGTGGGGGACTCCACTTCAGCATCAGGTGAGTGTATGTGAGTTTGGTTTCACTCCAGTATGTTGACTGAATTTGTCTTTTTCAATAGCTTCCCTCATGATGGTCATCTGAGGGTCACCAGCTTCATTTTGACCTCGTCCTCTTCCAATATTTTGTGGAATATTGGTTTGTTCGAAATAGGTATGAGATTGATTTACTGATGCCGAGACATCATCCATGACGAATCTTTTTTTATATAGAGAATTTTCTATGGGAAAATGGGGCTAATTATACAGTTCAGGGCCCTCCTTCTAGTGTCAGACTGTTGACGTTAAAAGTGTTTAAATCAATTCAAATCAACGTTGAAAAGTAAAATGAGGATTTTTATTGATGATCACTTATAAATTACAAGAGTTTTCATCAAGGGAGATATTTGAAATATGAAGGTGTCCTCTTCCTTTTCTAAAGATATCATACTCCTTTTTATAGGCAAAGAAGATCTAGTATCTTTCACATTCATGTCTTGCCACTCAATAGTACCGAGCGAGGACTCTGTGCTAGTGACTTTTAACCCTGATTGGTTGTTTGTCAAATCAACAAACTGTGCTGAACTGAGAAAGTATACTAATGGCATATCCCTATTGGTTACTGAGACTGACTCCATCAGGCAATTATAAGGCCGACCTTAAATCCCCCCCCCCTTCATTAATGAATTGTTTAGAGAAAAAAGTTATAACGTACGATTGGTGGATTTGGCGGGTGGTGACATAATCCTTTCTGAATGTTATTAATTAATTGAAGGATTACGCCAGTGTATAAAGAATCTACAATCATTATGTTATATCAAACCTCGATCGTCGTTCTTTTGAGCTGACCTTACAGGTTCAACCTTAATAGATCACGATCCAAGTGCATATAATAACCCAACTTAATTAAATTGCCAGGTCAGATGTTAACAAAATTTTGAATAAATAAATGAGCCCAAAAAACTCAAATTTGCTCACGAACAGTCCCAAATTTCCGTCTTTTTATATTCGGAATTAAAGCATAAAAATCAAAGAATTCATTCTTTTCCATCTTCTTTATATTGGAAATTTACTTAATCATACACATCAGAAAATAAAATATGTTTCAATTCCCACCAATGATCTACTTAATATTTAGATAGAAATTATGATAGAAAATTATACATTTGATGAATTTCTTGAAAAACTATTCTGATCTGTAATCACCATGATTGTCCTCATAAAAAACACTATGATGAACACAAGTCGAAGGACTAATTCCACTACCGAATGTTAGAAATTAACTACTGACACTCAAATAGTTATCTATGTGGAATCTCTCTATCTGGTCTCCAATGTTTTATTCTATAACAAAATATCAACGTATTAATATAAGTGTCACCACACTTTATCTTGTGAAATCAGTTACTTACTTCACAAATTAAAAAAATAATTACGTGATGGTATATCCGTAATAACGATATCCGTATCTTGTTATTAATTACGATCATGGATAATTAAAAATTTAGTCATATATAATTTGTATCTCACAATCACAATTCATTGTGATTAACAGATTACCAAAACTTGAATCTACGAATTTTGTTATTTAATTATTAAAATATTAATTCAATTAAATAATAGATATAGCATAAATGAAATGCATTAATTATATGTATTAACGATGTTTAATACTCAATTTCTATGCTTAATTTTTGTTTCAAATCTTCTGCAATTTCGATCCTCCATTCAACAAAGAGTTAGACGATGTTTAGGTTATGCGCATATATAATATAATTGTAGGAATTATGATATTCATTGGTTTTGAGAACTTTAAATGTAAAAAGATTTTATAAATTTTCAAGGTATGCAGTATTTGTTGATCCAGAATAACTAAATAACATTAAAATTAGGACAACACTTTATTTATTATACTCGTAAAGTTTGAGACTTGAGAATCACGTCTTATCACATCATACTTCATTTGAATAGTTGGTTTAATATACACAATATCAAAAAATTGAACAATATAAGTTCATGTTTGGTAAGGAATAAAATCATATTAATATTAACTTTTGATAAAAGTAGATTAAATATGATTGTAAAGTTATAGATCTCATTAAATATGTGATTAAAATTAAAATTTTAATTCGTATAGAGGGCTAATAATAAAATCTGAATATATTAAAGAAGAAAAAAAATCAGAAATTGAAAATCTTAGTGGCACAGATTGGACCACATGTCAGACAATGTTTACATGTAAAGGATAAATACAAAAGCTGCTACAACAAACATGTTATATGATTTGATTAAAATGGATAAACGTTATCGAAGTGGGTTCTTTCAAACTTTTGAACGTGCTCCCTCGTATGGTACAAACCTTGGAATATGTGCTATTAAAATTCCCCACACTTTTGTCTACCAAATTACACATTTCAATGAATATGTAAATAATATTTATATACTCATCATTTTATTTCTATCTATCTATAAATAAATCGTTTATAAATTATTCCAAAAAGAGGCTAAGCCCCTAATTGGTGCACATTTTTTTCCCTCGAGAATGTATTTTTTTGTTTGATATAATGGGGAATATGTGGTTGAAAAAGAAGGAAAAATTATTGATGTGATAGAAAATATTATTTTATTAAAAAATGAGTAGTTAAAAATAAGTAGAAAAATGAGAATGAAAAATAATGTAGCTCAATCAGGGGCTAAATAAATTCCGAAAAAAATTTAATTACTTCATTTGAAGAGCCTGTTTGTTACGGATTCTCCAATTTTACAGTAAATCAATTCTTATTTTCAATCACACATTTTTCAATAAAATAATATTTTACATCACATCAATAATTTTTTCTTCTTTTTCAACCATACATTTCCCATCATATCACTATTCAACATCAATTCTTNTTTGGATTTTACAATTCTACAATAAATCAATTCTCATTTTTCAACCACACATTCTTCAATAAAATAATATTTTACATCACATCAATACTTTTTTCTTTTTTTTCAACCACACATTTCCCATCATATCACTATTCAACATCAATTCTTCCTCTAAAAAATCTCTACCAAACAAGCTCTTAATAATGTGTTGAAAGATTTTATTTAAAGAACCATATTACATATATATATTTTTGTGTACATCTTCTCTTACACTCTGTCATATGATACCCTCATCCCTTTTGATTTCTCCAACAATCCTATTTTTTGCCACATAAGGGGAAGTGTAAGGGAAGACGTACACAAGAATGCACATCCAGCATAATTATACATCTATCAAACTATTTATTTATATCTTTCACTATTATTTTATATCCAATTTCTTATGAATAATGCTGCACGGAAACGTCGGCCTTGTACGTACCAGGGTAATGTAGCAAAGTCCTAACATTTTAATGTTGTCTGGTTTCTTTTGGCCTGTTGCGTTTTTTTATATCGCAAATGTACGATATCGTAACAAGTAATATAGTGGACCTTTGAGTCCGAATTATCGTTCTCACGAGTACTATACTTTAGTCTTAATCTACTTATCCTAACTCCTATTTGATGAAATCAAACAAATAAAGAACGGTAATATTTGTGAATAATTTTTCTTGCTTGTGAACTAATAGAAAGTAATAGAAAATTGCAAACACGAATTTAATAAAGATTCGAATGAGTAATGAATATTAGGGCAAAACAAGTTCATCTAATAATCACCTTAATTCCTAAGTCAAGATTCTAACATAATATAGTATTCTATCGAATCATTCTATTGTATTCAATTTACCCCTTTCGAGTTCTCATTGAGTATATTTAACTAATTCAATTCAATATCTCTATGCAAATTACCCTTAGTTAACCGAGTTATGGCCCTAGGAATTCATATGACGACCGCAGCACTTAATATCTCTATGCAAATTACCCTTAGTTAAATGAATTACAGTTCTAAGAATTCCTATAACGACCGCAATAATTAGTATATGTATCTTTACACGTCATATTACTTTACAGGATTTTATTATACGTTCTAAACCTCAATCTCACATCTCGATTCGTAAGAAACTCAAGTAATCATCAAATTATTGGCCAAATAATTTAAAGCATTAATCTCATGAAAAAATCAACACATAAAAGAATAAACCACATAAATCTTAGAATTAAAGAATCAAGGGTCACAAAAGACTACATTGTTTGCCCTAATTTAGAGTTTAACTACACATAATGTAAAAGAAAAAATAAATAAACATCTTTGAACACATCACTGGAATAATGGAATAAAGATATGGAAAAGAATCAACTCTTATACCAAGGTCATCTTCTGCTTTCAATCTTTGTTTTAAACTTGAATCCCGTGATGAATTTCTTATCTTGATTTGGCTCTTCAATCTCTCGTTGTATCTCTCTTTTACAATGTATTGAACCCCCAATTTGTGTCTTCTTTCATCTATTTATAGTACTCTACACGTTCTTGGCCAAATTAGGGTCTTTTCTGGGCTTCTCGCGACCCAACCGCAACCCTAAAATTTTGGCGGTGCAGCGCCTAGGCACTGCATCCCTAGCCGCAGCGAAGGTAACCCAGGCAGCGCCTGGGCTTTGAGTTGTTGTTCACTTTGTGTCTGTTTCAGCATTTTTATCATAACTTTCTCTTTCGATATTCGATTAAGGCGATTCAAAATGTTTTGGAAAGATAACTCAATGGGCTACAATTTTGATTGAACTAACTCTTTTCCAATTCCAACGTTTACTAGGCCAAAAATTGGTCTCAATCTCCAACTAAAAATTTGAACATTCTTGAGCTGTTGTAAAAAAAAAAAAAAGTCAAACGTGAACAAAAAGATCCAAAATTATAAAAAGATTTCGGGTGGAAAATTATACCAATCAAACACACTTAATTAACAATTCCCTGAAAAATAATTTCTAGATAATTATTTTCCCTGTAAAACATTTTTTTTCCACCTATTTTCCACCCTTTCAATCAAATGGACCCTAAGTGTACTCGACCAAAATTTTCTAATTTTCAAATCCTCAAA
>CAIGRR010034971.1:0-22251 GCA_903798365.1 Fraxinus sp. 1973-6204
ACCGTATGGTATCCTTCCTCCACATTGGTGGACTATTTCTACCGTTACATTGGCGTAATGACATGGAGCTTGCTATACTTTTTGGTATTTCTTTGACTCTCCCCCTGTCATGGTTTGGTAGAACACTCCATCATTTGAATCTGTCAAGATCAATACTGATGGTTGTGTCAAGGATGGGTTTGCGAGTTGGGGAGACATCATCAGGGACTACGCAGGAAATTGTATCAGTGCTTTCTGAACTTCATATGGACAGTGTAAGATATTAGAGGTGGAACTTAGGGCTATTCGTGATGGGATAATATTGGCTATAGATCTTGGTTTGTTAGATATTTAGGTTGAGGCAGACTCGACTGCGGCCATTCACTACATCAACAGAGGTGGCGGACCATTGTAGATATCATTTCCTTTGACAGAGATACGATTTCCCACATATTCAGATAGGGGAACCAAGTTGCATATGCACTTGCTACTTAGGGTTGGCATCATCGTAGATACCAAGAATATGGACCAACCAACTTACCACGACATATCAAGGTGCTCGTTCAGATTGACAGATATGGTTTGCCCAGCATTAGAGTTTGATTTTTTATATCTCACATTTACTTTCATTTTTGCACACATTTGCACTTCTTGTAAGGGAAGTAATACTTCATTTTTTGTTGCTTTACTTTACTTTTACTGTAAGGGAAATAGTACTTCATTTTTTACTGCTTTATTACTTTTGATGTAAGGGAAGTAGTACTTATCCATTTATTGCTTTGCTTCATTCATTTGTAACTACGCGATTCCTCCCCTACAAGTGAAGACATATTAATAAAATCTCGGAGGTACTGCCTTCCTTCCACTAAAAAAAACTAATTGCACATTACTTCTTGACTTTTACAACATATTAATTTTGGTCTCTTTTGTTCACAGACTTACCAATTACATCAAATATCTAACAAACTCCCCCTTTGGCATTCTGTGACAAAATCATAATCTAAAGTCAAGAGAGTAGTGAAATAAAATCACAGACTCAAAGACTGATACAACATATAACTGTTTTGATCGAATTCTACTTTTCATTTATTAAAACCTGTATCCTGAAATAGACAACTCAAATACCCAGTGTAAAATGTATGTGAAACAGTATTAAGTGTAAAATGTATGTGAAACAATATTAAGTGTAAAAGCAACTTAAGCAGTTCACAGTGTAAAAGTGATTTAAGAAGTTAATAACTCATAATGCATCTTTTCAATTTCGTATCATAAGCTAAATTAAGACGTAATATACCAAAACGAAACATTGATACTACAAAAACATCAAAACTTAATCTAGTAATACTGAAATTATATCATATAATGCATTTTGAGTAAAAAATCTTATATATCATGTTAATGCAAGTAAGTGTTTTTTAATCCCCCTTTTTGTCACAAAATGACAAGGGACCAATACATAACATACAATAACCCAACAATGCATGTGTTATCATGTATAAGTATAAACAATGAACAATAAACCTTCCCACACATTTGACTCAAGTTAATCATGTAGTAAATTGTATAAGTGACATATGTGTAAAGTTAACTAATCCTCTGGTAGTATGACTCCAAACTTTAATTTTGTGAGAAATGACTTGTGAAACATCACTGCCATTAAGGGTATTCCTCTACTTATGAAAGTCAAACCAAGTAAAACACATTAGAACCTATACATTAAATCTAGTTTTGTATGGATGGTTTCTTTTCTCTCCCTAACTTTTAGCATATTTTATTTTTTTCACAACTTTAAATATTATAAGCTCAGTTATTTTTCAAACCTGTACAGGCTCTTCTCCATTAAATGACCCATGTAGCGAGTTTTAGGTCTGTTAGCCCAAGTCAGTTGACCCTAGACACTAGGTTATGAGAATCCTGCAAGCTTAATTGCTCAAGTCAAATGGGCTTCGAATAAGAGCATAAGATGTTGAGCCTTATTTATTTATTTATTTATTCTTTCGAAGATAAACTTGAGCTTAGGTTCAATAAATAAGGTAAATTCATGTTCAAAGTCACCCCACTAACATGTGACTGACATCTCAAATCTCACACACGCGATATAGTCCCACTAATAATATTATAGTGTGTGCAGTGCATATGCTATAAGAAGAGACCTATACTAAGTACTCCATAAATAACCTAAGCCAGCAATAGAACTTATGTTACAACTCATCAATTAAACTCATGTTTGATAACAACCAACAAGATCAAGTTTATTGTATATTAAGTTGTAAAAAAATGTCCCGCATTTAAAAAAAAAAATTGTTTTAAAAGATTTTTCAACTCCAATAATATTCTTGTTAAAAATCTTCAATTCCAAGAATATATATATATTTTTTTTAAATTTAAAAGCATGAATACACTAAGTACACAAAACAACAAAAAGAATGTCAAAATACACACAAACAAAAATAAAAATGCATGAGTTTTTTGTTATAGATAACAAATAATCAAATATGATGCATGCATAAATTAATATCACACAATAGTAAAATAGGAGCATGCACTAATAATACCTAATCAATGAGGCACGCAAACACATTAGCCATCCTAAGATATTCAAATCGAAGATCATCTAATGACTTGGTAAATAAGTCAACTAACTGGTTCTCTGTAGAGATGTGCTCAAGAGTTACAACAAGAGTTTCTACAAGCTCTCAAATAAAATGATGTCGTATATCAATATGTTTAGTTCGAGAGTTTTGAACAGAATTTTTGAAAATATTAATGGCATTAGTATTATCACAAAGCACAGTCATAGTACCTTGCTTAATTCCATAATCACTCAACATCTGCTTCATCCAAAGCAGTTGAGTGCAACAACTTCTTGCAGCTATATACTCAGCCTCTACCGTGGATAATGAAATAGAATTTTGTTTCTTACTCATCCAAGCAACAAGATTAGCACCAATATAAAAATAGCCTCCAGAAGTACTTGTTCTATCATCGACATTTCCAACCCAATCGTCATCGGAATAGCCAGCAAGATTAAGATTAGAGTCTCGAGAATACATGATCCAATAATCTACAGTTCCATTTACATATCTAATGATACGTCGCATGACGCTCAAGTTAGATTCCTTGGGATCAGCCTGAAAGGGCGCATAAACCCCTATACTAAAGGTTGTTTCAGGTTTACTAGTAGTGAGATAAAGTAAACTACCTATCAAACGCATGTACAGTGTTTGATCAACACTCTTACATGTAGGATCATGACCTAACTTGACAATGGTGCTCATGAGGGTTCTAGTTTGTTTCTTGCTGTCAATGCCAAAACACTTGACTAGAGTTTTTGCATATTTCGATTGAGATATGAAAAGCCCATCATTCGTTTGTTTAACTTGGAGACCAAGAAAGTAATTTAATTCTCCAATCATGGTCATCTCAAATTCTTGTTTCATGCATTCAACGAAATCATGAGCAAGAAAATCAATAGAATAACAAAAAATGATGTCATCAACATAGATCTGAGCTATGTTTATGGTTTCCTCAATATGTCTTATAAAGAAGGTTCTATCTATACAACCCCTTGAAAAATCATGTTCCATGAGATATATAGTAAGCCTATCATACTAAGCTCTAGAGCTTGTTTCAGACCATATAGAGCTTTATTCAACCTATAGACATAATGTGGATATTTAGGATCAATAAACCCTTTATGTTGTTCAACATAGGCTTTTTCCTGAAATATTCCGTTCAGGAAAGCACCCTTGACATCCATTTGATATAATTTGAATCCTAAAGTGTAGGCAATAGCCAGGAGAATTCTAATGAATTTAAGTCTAGCTACAGGGGCAAATGTTTCATCAAAGTCAACACCTTCAACCTGAGTATATCCTTTGGGCAACTAACCTAGCCTTATTTCTAGTTATGGTACCTTGATCATCGATTTTATTCTTAAATATCCACTCAGTACCTATAACATTACAGTCATCAAGCCTAGGAACTAAATCCTACACTTTGTTTCGACAAACTGATTTAGCTTTTCATGCATCGCGTTTACCCAACATTAATCTCTAAGAACATCTTCGACCTTTTTAGGCTCAATCTGGACACATAGCTAGCGTATGTCAGGTTGTTCAAAACTCTCTTACGAAGTCTCATCCCTTCTTCCAAATCCCCTATAATATTCACTTTAGGATAATTCGTCTTAACTCTGGACGAAAGGTTTTTAGGATGCTTAGCTTTATCATCAGGTGTGGACTCCTTATTAGGTATATCTAAACCATAAGAAGTGTGTGGAGGATCAGGAACTGAAGTTTCTTTAGGTTCAGTTATCATGTCGGGATCAACACTCAAGTGTTCTAGCTCTACCCAATCTCATCCAATATCCCCTCACTACAGGCATCATCCACCACTACATTGATGGATTCCATCACATCTCGTGTACGAGAATTGTATACACGATAGACTCAATTATTTCTGGAGTATCCTATGAAGATTCCCTCCTCACTTTTGGAATCAAACTTTCCCAAATTTTCTCTATCTTTCAGAATATATCACTTTCTACCAAACACACGAAAGTACTTGACAGTAGGCCGTTTATCTTTACAAATCTCATAAGGTGTTATATCAATTTTAGATCTAAGATAAACCATGTCTACTATGTGACACGCAGTGTTGATGGCTTCACTCCAAAAATGCATAGCTAGTCACTTACCATGAAGCATGGCTCTAGCGATTTCTTGAAACACACGATTTTTCCTCTCAATTACCCCATTTTGTTGTGGAGTGATTGGCGAGTAGAACTCATGCTGGATTTCCTCCTCTAAGCAGAAGTTCTCAAGATTAGAATTTTCAAACTCTTTTTCATGATCACTATGAATTCTTGATATAAGTCATTCTCATTCCTAAGCTTTTTGCACAATGAGATGATAAGACCAAACATCTCAATTTTATCTCTCAACAGCTCAATCCATGTATATCGAGAAAAATTGTCAACCACAACCAAGATATATTGTTTACCACCAAAACTTTCGGTCCTAGATGGTCCCATTAAGTCCATATGGAGTTATTCAAGTGATTTTCTTGTCAAGATCTTAGAAGTTTGTTTAAGAGTTACTCTAACCTGTTTACCTTTTTGACACGGGCCACACAAAGTGTTATCAATTTTTTTAAGGTTTGGTAAACAATTAAAAAGTTTCGTCTTGGCGAGTTTAGACAAACTTTTATAGTTCATATAACCAAGCCGTTAATGCCACAGCTCAGTTACATCAATCTTGGCACTACTGCATACGTAATTGGAGCTAGGAAGAACTTCATAACAATCATTTGAAGTTTTTACATTTTCGAGGACAATATTACAACTAGAGTCATATACGGTACACCTTTTCTGGACAATAGTAACCTCGAAATTAGCATAGTATATTTGACTAATGATTAAAAAATTGGACTTTAACCCTTTCACATAAAGCACTACTGAGATATCAGGTAGTCCAGATATATTAATGACACATCTTCCTAAAATTGGTGCAGTAGCACCATCCCAAAGGTAACCACACTATCGTTCCAATCATCGAGATAAGAGAACAAGGCTTTGTCACCACACATATGTCTAGAACACGCACTCTCAAGATACCACATAGAGTTATTTTGAGCTTTAAGTGCAACATGGGCAACATAGCAATTCAACTGATCATCAGACTTAGAGAGGTCACTCTTCTTTACCCAAACCTTTTTAGAAGTAGAAGTGATTATAGTCAACTGAGTTATCATATCAGTTATGTGTCTAACCTAATTGGTAAGGAAGTTAACCTTGCTTAAGAAATCCTGACTTTTACTTCTAGTCGTAAGCTTACGACATCTAGGTCTTGTGTGTCCTAGTGCGCCACAATGGTGACATGTGGGATTAAACCTAGGTTCAAACTTGCTCGAAGGTTGTTGCTGATATATAGGTTCAAACTTTCAAGATCACTTGTTAAGGATTTAACTTTGGCTTCCAAGTTCTCATTAACAAACTTTAGCTCCCTCAGATTTTTTGTAGAGTCCTGAAGGTCACCTATGAGTTTTTCTTTCTCTCTTTCAAGATCATTTACCTTTTTCAGTACAGCTTTATTGACCTTTTTATTTTATTTTAAGATTCTCCTTAAATAGTTCATGATAAGATTCATGAATATCATGTTCATCATTAGATTCTTCCTCGAGTTTTTCACTTAATTCATCATTTTCAATATTTTCATTTTTCTTATTATATTCAATTGTAGCTATAGATGTGAATGCCATAAAATTGTGTTCATCCTCACCGCCAGATGTATCACTCTGAGCAATTGAATTTGATTCATCATCGATCAAGATAACTACTAATGCCTTACGTCTTTCTTTATTCGAACTCTTTTTCGAGTTAGGACATTCATTCCTATAGTAATCAAAACCCTGACACTCATGACATCTAACAGATTGGGTTTTCTTATTAGTAGTCCTAGAGTTATTCTTCCCATGTTTATCTTTCGAGAATTTATTAGGGACTTCATTTTTCCGTTCTTGAGGCTTTCTCCTTTTCCTCACACCTTTTGGAATTTTTTAACGAAATAAGCTATGTCATCATCCCTAAGGGTTTCAACATCAGTTAACTCACTCTCTTCTTCCCTAACAATGTTCATGACTATGGATTTAACCTTTTTAGATTGAGAAACTGTGAGAAGAGATCCGACGAGTTCTTCTATCTTAATGACATCTAAGTCCTTACTTTCTTCAATCGCGGTGACTTTAGATCTATACCTATCAGGTATGGATCTAAGGACTTTTCTAACAATCTTGGACTCTGGAATCTTTTCAGCTAGGTTAAAACTCGAATTTACTATGTCGTTCAACTTCGCATAGAATTTATCGAACAATTCATCGTCCTTCATTCTAATTTCTTCAAACCTAGAGGTCAACATCTGCAGTTTAGATTTTTTAATTATTTTAGTTCCCTCGTGTATGGTTTCTAATATATCCCAAAATTCTTTAGCAGTTTCGCACATCGATACTCTCCTAAACTCTTTAATAGACACAGTCATGAATAAGGTATGAAGACCCTTATTGTTCCAGTTACACTCGGCTAAATCATCTTTAGTCCAAAGTGAAATATCGCTAGTANTTCCCTCGTGTGTGGTTTCTAAAATTTCCCAAACTTCTTTCACAGTCTCACACATCGAGACTTTCCTAAATTTTTCAGCAAACACAGTTGTGAACAGGGCATAAATGCCCTTACTATTTCAGTTACACTAAGCTAAATCTTATTTAGGCTGTGTCTGGGAGAAATTCTCCCCAACCAAAATCAATTTTCCAATCAAATCAATCAGTCCCACTTTCTTAAACCATTCACGTGTGGTAGAGAATGTGAACAGAAAAAGACCATTTCATCCTCAATGTCTCAATATTCTCTCACCTCAAATGGGCAAATTTGACAATTTTCCAGCTCCTCTACTGCAAAGCTGTCAGACCTTTTCAATAAAAAATGCACAACGGTCCAATTTTTAATTTTGCAACGGTTGAAATTATAATACCTATTGCTATCAGACACACCCTTAGTCCACAATGAAATATGGTGTAACTACACCATCAACAGTGATTGAAGGTGCAGTCCACCCAGTTTGAACGCTAATCCAATGCTTTAAGGAAAGCTCTCATTCGAACTTTTCAATAAGCATAGTGCTTCTGTCGAAAATCGGAGGCATAGACAAAGACTGAATCATCGTAAATTAATTAAGGGTCAGGAATCAAAATAAGGCTCTAATACCAATTGAAAATACGAAGTTCGACCTAAACTACACCTAGAGGGGGGGTGAGTATGTGATTACGCGGAATTAAAAACTTAACAATTAAATAGCAACAAGTCACAATTAATTATTTCTAGATGGTTAATCATGCTAATTCATATTTTCCTATGTTGAGTTATCACAATTATGAAAGCAATATATAAATACAGAATTGATCATGGAGAAACCCAAATTGGGTAAAAACTCTGGGCACTTTATTAGTCAAAAATCCACTATAAACGATTTATAACTTATAGTCTGCCAGACTCGACTACCACTAGTACTTTCTAACTTTCTGACTGCAAATCCAATATCTCTCTTGGATTTCATGCTCCCACACCAACTCCCAACTGCAGTTTCCAAAGCTGTCTTGGATTGCACTCCCCTGCGGCAACTCTCAACTTTGTGAAATCATCTATCTCCTGTGAATTAACGAAGAACACCGCGTTCTTCAACGACTGGAACTTCAGTCACCTTTCCTTGATCTTCAGAACTCTAACAAATATGAAGGAAGTAGCATTTTGATATTTGGATTGCGAGTGTGTTGTTTTCACTGTCAATAGCCAATAACAGGATGAATGTTGAAAGTAAATTTATGAAGATGATCTCAAAAGAATGTGTTTTTCTCAATGTTCAACCTTGTGAAAATCGTTCAGATGTGTTCTCATATTTATATGTAGGTTAAGGAATGAATGGGCCGAATAAGCCTTTAAAAAACGAATTAAAATTTTTCGGATAACCCTATCGCTCTAGAGAGAGATGGGCGACAGGCAAGTGATTGTGTGTGGCTCGATTGAAGGTCTGGCGATAGTCTAGCAAAATTTCGGCGCCGTTTTTCCTTCTTTCCCATTCTCGAACCCTAGACCTAATATAACTTAATTTCAACTAATTGCACATTACTTATTGACTTTTACAATATATTAATTTTGGTCTCTTTTGTTCACAGACTTGCCAATTACATCAAATGCCTAACAGTTAGTTTATATTAGATCTGATATTTTAGTTTTCTTTTTTTGTTTGTTTTACTCTATTCATATCACTACCTAATTTCTTTATGTTTCACTTCTTTTAAGATACCAACAGTTTATGCAATATTATGAAGAAATCGAGTTCCAATTATTGGATCCCGAAATCAAAAGAACATTCAGATAACGTAGAAGAGAACAAAAAGAAATGAGGGCAATGGTTGAAACTCAGGATCATGATTAGATTTAGGATCCAATTCAACAACCACCTCCAGCTCCACTTATACCTATTGCCAACGAGGTCTAAATATTAGTAGGAGATATATGTGAATTTAATGCATGTACCAGTACTACCTCTTATCATCTACCTATCCTTCGGACATGTTAACTTCTACATTTGAATAGATGTCATCAATTTCTTCCAGAATCATCATGATATCATGTTCTTCGAGAAAGCTATAGAAAATCCACATGAACATATTTCGGATTTTCTCATGTTGTGTGGAGTTATCAGTCATAAATGGATGTCAGCAAATACATTTCGAATGCACTATTCCCTCTCACCCTGAAGGAGGACGAAAAAGCATGGCTCTACTCATCACCTGTCGAAAGTATCGTATCGTAGAATGACATAATATAGAAATTCACTGTGAAGTTCTTTCTGCCATCTCGAGTCCATCAAATTCAGAATGAAGTGTATACTTTCAAACAGATGAATCTCGAGATATATTCATAAGCATGGGAGAGGTTCAAAAGTGCATTTAGGAAATGTCCAAATATTGACATTTCTAAGCGGCGCATGTATATCTTTTCTTCTATGGACTACACCCTAAGCTTCGTAACATGGCAGACACTTCAGTTGGTGGTTTAGTTACGATGATGGAGATTGAACATGCATTAGACCTTTATGAAAGGATTGCTTAAAATCATGCTAATTGGTCGACCGAGATGGACTTCCCAAAGAAAGCAGCAATTATACATAACATAGATGCAATGACAACTATAGCAATAAATATGAAGACAATAACGAAGAAGCTTGACAACTTATCCCAATCTGTTAACATGGTACATCAACCAGTATCTGCGTGTGCAAGTTGTGGGGTAAATCATATTACTGTCATTGTCCTCTAACTTCCATTCACATGGTTCAGCTTGCTGATGTCAGTTATGCACAAAACTTTCAAAGGCAACAAAACAGCCCCTACCTTAACAACTGTCATCCGATTTTGAACATGTATCCAAACTTCTCATGGGTAAATAACAAGGATCAGATATATAAAATGAAATGCAATCCATTAGAAACTCAGCAACAAGATAAGAGAGCATCCTTGGAGGATCTACTTGCTAAGTACATCGCCAGACTAAGACTGCAATCCAGAATCAGTAAGCATCTAATCAGAACTTAGAGAATCAAGTAGGGCAGATTGTAGCTATATTATCTAAAAAATCACAAGATACCTTGCCTAGCGATATAAAGAAGAACCTAGGAAAACATGTATTGGCTATCACTACTATAGATGGGGACATGGACTATTCGTTAGGAATCAAATTTACTCCATGTGATCAAATTTATATGCCACCTATCATATTCTCTCAAAAGCTGCAAATGCAACCAAAAGAGGAATAGGTCCATGCCGTCATAACTAGAAGTGGTATTCAGTTATCGGAGATTAGTGCAAGTAGAAAAGAGACTGAGAATGATTAGGTACCTACGATGAGCGATGAACAAGAAATGTAGTTTGAAAAATCAATAGATAATAAGCAAAAAAGATTTCAGATGGTCTACAGGTTAAGGCAACCGTTCCTGTCAATTCACTCACAACTCTACTCTTGTTTCCTCAAAGGTTGAAAAACACTAAGTTGGAGAGGCAGTTCACACAAATCTTGAAAATCTTGATAAAAAGCAGCATATCAACATTGCTTTCAGTGAAGCGATCTTTCAAATCCCAAATTATTTCAAGTTTCTGAATGAGGTGTTGACAAAAAAAAAGAAACATGCCCGATCATAAAACAATGACTTTAACTGAAGAATGCAGTGCAATCATACAGCGCAGGCTCCCATCCAAACTGAAAGATCCAGGGAGTTTCAATTTACTTTTCTCTATAGGGAATTTAAATAATATTAACGCTTTGCTTGATTTTGGAGCAAGTATTAATTTGATTCATTTATCTCTTTACATGAAGTTAAGATTGGGAAATCCAAGGTAGTTTCAATTATCCTGCAGTGGCGGATAGAACACTAAAGCACCCCTATGGAATAGTTGAAAATATGCTCATCAAGGATGGAGAATTTATTTTCCCAGCCGATTTCATCATTCGAAAAAGCACATCAGATACTAGTTATCTTGTGAAGATCGTTCTTATCAACTGGTCGAGCCTTGCTGGATTTTGAAACAAATGAGCTAATCCTAAGGGTGGCAGATAAACAACAGGGTTTTACCATGAACACTACATTCAAACAACCATCCTATTTTCAGGCTTTTCAAAAGGTGGAAATAGAAGAAAGGGATGACGATACAAGCCATCACTACAAAAATAGAGTTGGTGGAGTGGTCAATACAAGAAAGGATCCATCTAGGAATAATCAACTATGGAGAGTAAATGATGAGGCTACAAATCTCCATTTTAAGCCTCTATGAGTAGCCAAACAACTAGTCAAGCTAAAGATTATAAATAAGCCCTTATTGGGATGAACCCCAATATTCTATCCCTTTTATTTATTATGCTTTTTAGATATATGATAGTTTAGTTTAGTCTTATTTTGGTATTACCATCCATACCTCGTTTTCCCTTAAGCACTTGAGTTTATTATTGGCTTATAAGATGTTTAGGTTAAATACTACTTCTTCCAGGTTATTTGATCCTTAATGTTTAATTTTTCCTCATTTTTTAGGGACATGATATCGTATAATACTCAAACCAACAAAAGGGGACAACGTGATCAAGAAAACAATCTAACTATTTTACTTCATGCCATAGCAAACACCACCTTCTAATAAATTTGGAGAGTATTTTCTTCCTTTTCTTTTCTACTCCTTTATAGGTCTATTTATGCTTTAAGATCTTGAGGACGATGTCTATTTTAAGTTTGGGGGTGGAAAAAACATTAATTTTTTGCTTTTTATGTGTTATGAAAAACAAAGTTGTGTGGTTGTTTGAGTTAGTTAGTCTGGCCAATAATAATAAATTTATTTAAGATTGTGTACTGATTTATAAATGGTGAATATGTTGCATGTTTAGATTAAGTGATGCTTTTCTATGTAAAACTTGATATATTTTTTTGCGCACTTGAATTAAGTTGAAATTATGAAGGAATGAGTTGATTCATATTTTGTTAGATTGAAATAGTGGGTCTTAGATGCTAAACCCAAAATACTTCATTATACATTATTTGACCAAATTTAGCATAATTTGGGGGTAATTTTATTATTATAGGAAAATACGGATATGAATGGGGATTCCATGTTTGTAAAAATCTTGTGAATTATCTAAAGTCAACGGGATACAATTAGGTGAAAGTCTTACGTTAGATGTCTATTGCTTGAACATGTGTTTTATGAGGGGTATTGCACTAATCAAGGCAGAAAAAATATATATAAATATTCAAAAATTTCTTTTCATAACCTTTATGACTTGAGTTATTAATTATGTAAGGATGTCCAAAATATGTTACCCTAAAGTCATCTAATTTGAGATTCATCGACCTAAATCTCAATACATGGGTCATTTAAAACGTTTAAAAGAGATAATGCTGTAAATAAAAAAAATTAAAAATCTGACGAAGCGGGTACGTGACACAAAAAAATGTAACAATTGTCTTGGTTAAATCTCAAACACTCATTTGAGAGAATTTGACTTCTAATAATATATTATTAGCCTAGTTGAGTCTTGGAAATTGAAGCAATAAAAATAATAAGAGAATTCTTGTTTGTTAAATTGTTGACTTGTAATTAGTGAAATCCATCTAAACTAGAAAAGTGATGATAAGTATAAAATTCAATTTTAGATTACATACGGGGAAGAAAGTAAAAAGAATAAGTTTTGGGTGTGTGAATCTTACGAGTGATGAAAGAACATAATTGACCATCAAGGGTCGAGAATGAAACAACTTGTGAATTCATGACGTTTTGCTTGATTCTTCACACACATTAGTTTTACATTGGAAAAGTGAATTTTAATTTTGGTAATCCAACCTTGAAATTATTTGTAGATTTAATATTACAACTTCAATCCTGAGGTAAAAAGTCAGGTTACCTAGCCAAACATTTTGCATGTATTATGTGTGTATTCAAGTTAGGTTATGGCTTTGTTTGTCCTAATGTTTAAATTTGGGGGTTTGATAATTTTATTTTCTACACTTATTCGGAGCCCTAAATAATGACATTTTATAAATCTTTTCATTAAATCATAATTTGTTATGCTTTGTGTCTAATAGGTAAAACTCATGAATTGATGAAAAATAGGAGAAAACAAGCTAAAAATAGAGAAAAATGGCAAAAAATCAGAATTATAAAGACTAAATTGTAATAAATCAATAGTTAAGTCAGGCCAACAAATGAAGACCAAAGATGCTACAGCTTAATTGAATGAAATTAGAAGATAAAAGAACGAGAATATAAGTGAAAAGGGATCAAAATTGTATTGTGAAAGAGCTCAGAGGCTAAAACAAAGAAAAGTGAAAGCTGAATCAACCATGCGGCCGCAATGCATTAGCCTTGTATGGTCACACTCGTAACTCCACGATCAACATGTCCTCAAGAGACCTCTACCACGTGATCGCAACGATCATTTCTGGGATGAAAATTTTAGTTTCATTATCTGATAAAAATTCTATTTGGAAACAATTTTTTAGCATCCTATATACACCAAAACTCAACCAGAACGTCCTGAACCTCGAGTCAACCTCAATTTCATCATATTTTACATATTTTGAAGGTGAAGAACACGTCTATACATTAATTCAAGGCAAATCATACAAGAATTATGAAGATTCATAGCCCGATTTCAAAATTTGATCCAAGTAAGTGGATTTTTCCTACTTCTTCTATCTTTCTTATTTTTGAGGTATTTTTTTCTCAATGTTCTTAAATCTGACCGGCCGACCGGTTTGACATGAAAAATCGGGAACCAGACTGAAATTCGGTCCTATCATACTATCAAAATCGGATATGAAGAAATCGGTGTAAAATCCGAAAAACTGTTAGGTTCAACTGAAAACAGGTGAACCGCTCACGATTTTACGAGGCCAAAGTTGATATTTTTGTTAAAAAAAAAATTAGAGTACAATGAAGAAGAGAACGTCGCCGCTTCTCTAGTTGCTTAATAGTTGCCGGAGCTCTAGTATCTCTTTAGCAAAGCCCCTGCACAAAGTTAAAATCAAAACATCCAACATTCAAATCTAAAACTATCTTAGAGAAATAAATAAAATGAGAGAGAAGACAAAATACATAGATTTTTCGTCGTTAGAGAGAAGGAGAAAAGACAAGAGGCGACAACTTCTGCACTCTACCTTTTACTTGCCTTATGCATATTTTAGTAGGGTTTGTTTAATTACAATTCAAGACTCGATTATTTAGTAAATTTTTGTGTTCTTGATTAAATATGCATGAATTTTGTGTTGTTTGAATACTTGATCACCATTTAGATAACTTGTTGCCTATTCATAGTTCTGAGAAACTTACAATAGGTTGAACAATGCATATATAACACATAGATATTAGATATTAGAAATAATATATATGACGTGTGCAATCACGTGAAATAATTTTGTTATTAAATGCATATTTTTCATATAAATTCGGATTAAGAATATGACCAAATCATATTAAACATAGGTTCGATATTTTTTGGAAAAGGATATGAAATAAAATTATATTATTGATTGTCATTTACATTAGAAAAACAACACTATTTTTTATGGGTCGAGAATTGAAAATAGCAATAATAAGGGGATTCAGAAATCCAATACATTCATCAAGTATTTGATTAAAATCATATTTTAATTGCTTTGTTAGTTAAAATTGGTATAAAAATCACAACAAATCATCCATTCCGTGTTACTACATTTATCGAATTTGGTAATAGCTAATACATTATTATTAAACATTATAACTCTAAACTCGGTTTAACTATTACTTGTCAACGATCTCGTATACTTACGAGTTTCGCACGAACAAAATATCGTCACAAAACAACTAGCACAATAAAAAGAGTTAAATCAATTAGTCCAAAATAAGAACTCTGGAATTAAAAATAAAAAATAAAAACTTCCAAGGCTGATTGTGAGCCACTCTATTGCCCTCGCCGGGAATAAAGTGACAGGTACTACATTTGACTTTCTTGGTAAGGTGGTGAATTTGAATGGAGTCACTTAATTGAATATACATGAAAATAATTTTGTCCTTTCAACATTTTACTGCCACTAAACGACATTTATATAAGTATTGAACCAATTCTTTTGATCATAATTTCATTTGTCAAGTCATGAATTTAGTCAATTTTGACGATGATTGAAAACAAAATAGTCAAATAAAAATAGAAAAATAAGTTGAGCGATCAAATAAGTCGAGCGATCAAATTGATGTTAGACAATTTACAAGAAAAAAAAAAGTACTATGTTTGATCCCTATAATCGTAAACTCATTTTAATTAAATTATAATTTTATCAACTTTTCAACTTACATTTTATTAATACTGTTTTTTTAATCAAAATTTACTAAAAATGATTTTTTAGCTAAATCAAACAAGGATTAACGTGGGTGATTTCAAATAAATTTTCGGATTTTGAGTTGAGAAGCCATAAAGCAAAATGAGCTGCATCAAAATCGTCACCAAATAGACACCTCATCTCTGGCGTTCCCTTTAAAAACGCTAGAAACCATCCGATTGAGAGAAATTAAAGGCTTCGAAGTTCAATAAGAAAGCATCCATAATAATCCATTTTTCTAACCCCCTGAATCATCGTCATCATCATCTTCTTTAAAAACCCAAAAAGGGAAAAACGAAAAATTCTAAAATCAGATAGATACACATTTCAAGACTCTTTGTTTATAATTTCTGTCACTTATTTCCCCACTTTTTTTGAAGATTTTTTCGGAAAAAAGTTGTGAGATGTCATCTGGGTTCTGAGAAATCTTGGGCCTTCGTTACATGTAAACTTTGTTTCTGAATTTTTGTCACTTGATCTGTCAATGATCATATTGTACAGATTCAAGAACTTACAAGTTTTGATTTTGACAGTTGTTGTATAACTCCAGTAGAATTTTATTTTGTGTTTTTAATGAATTGTACTCGTTTAAAAATCATAAAGATATCCTTGTACATGTGGGATGTTAAATACTTGATTTTTATAGTCAATTGATATAAAAAATTGATTGTTCATGTTGTCTTTGTTCTGGGTTGTTTATGATTTTTACTCTTTGATGTTTTATGCCTTAATTTCCTATTAACTTTGTGATGTTTTCCCTTGATCATGTTACGGAAGCGGAATTTGACCTTTTTAGTGCTAAAATTCCTTTTCTTTTTGGGATTCTTTGTGTGGCGTATCAGATTGCTTAGTTATGTTTTCGAGTTTTCGGGTGCTAGAGATTGCTTGAATTATGGTTCGTTGCGATAGCGAATTTCATTTTCCAGTTATATCTTCATCTTTTCGTTACATTGGCTTATTCCGGACTGTTATTTTTGTTGATTTGGTGCTTTTTTCCATTATCATCTCAACCATTTACGCTTGGAGATTAATTGATCTTGATGCGTCCAATTCAATGTGCTATGAATTTGTTTTAAGTTGATATGGTTGGATTAGATGGAAAAGTTCTTTTCATTTCATCTTTTGTCTTTATATGACATCGTCTGATCCACACTGCTATTTTAGTTACTCGGTTAACTGGTGTGGCGATTTGATTTTGCAAACTATTGCATAATTTCATTCAGTTTGATGTTTCTGATATGTGTTTGATCTATCTCGTGTTTGCTTGCAGGTTTAATGCCTGAAAGGTTTTTAATCAAATAGTAATTAAAGGTAAATACTTGCGTTCTTGATATTGAAAATCGGAGTTTGATTGGAATGTAATGATATAGTTATTATGGAATGATATGGAGTAACGCATAGGCATTTCTATGATTTTCAGAGATTAAAATCTTCGCCTGTGCCAAGTTAGGGCACTGCAGAGTTAAGCAGTGCCCATGGATGCCACTACTAGTGGAAAGTCTAGTGTTCAATACCAGAACATTCCCGAGCAAACAATTACTACTATTATCACCTCTTCCGTAGCAACATTTCAGAGGCAGCATCGGCATTGCTTTGGAAATGCTAGCCCCGGGGAATTCCCGTTAGCGGCTAATCCTTCTATTGTTCTTCATGTCCTTACTGCATGTAATTTGGATCCGCAGGACCTTGCAAAACTCGAGGCAAGTGTATTTATCTTAGGATTCTGCTAATGAACCTTGTAGTTGAATTAGAATTGATGATGCTGCTCATTTGAATCATAATCATGTGGTGCAGGTTACTTGCTCGTTCTTTAGACAGCCTGCGCACTTTGCCCCTGAATGCGAGCTCTCATTATCTGAACTGGCAGCGCTTGATATGTGCCGAATGAGAGCCATATTTAAGCCAATGACTGATGAACAAAGGCAAGAATTGAAGCAAATGTGCGGGGGCTCTTGGAAACTTGTCTTAAGATTCCTGCTGGCTGGAGAAGCATGTACCCGGAGGGAAAAGTCGCAGGCAATAGCTGGTCCAGGTCACAGTATTGCTGTGACAGCTAAAGGAGCCGTATACTCATTCGGCTCTAACAACACTGGACAACTTGGACATGGAACCACAGACGAGGAGTCCAGGCCTCGCTTAATTAGGTTGCTAATTTATCTTATTGTAGTAAATATGACTCCGTGAGAGCAAGAAATGACGCAGAATTTAATAGAATTTCTTCAATTGTAGATCACTGCAAGGCATTCGTATTATTCAAGCATCAGCAGGGGCTGGCCGAACAATGCTGATAAGTGATACAGGAAAGGTCTATGCCTTTGGGAAAAACTCCTTTGGTGAAGCTGAGTATGGGCTTCTAGGAAATAAATTAGTAACTACCCCTCAGCTAGTTGAATCTTTAAAAGACATTTTTGTCGTGCAAGCTGCGATTGGAAATTTTTTCACAGCTGTATTATCGAGAGAAGGCAGGGTTTACACATTTTCTTGGGGAAATGAAAGCAAACTTGGCCACCAAACTGAACCGAATGATCTTGAGCCTCGTCCACTGTTGGGGCCACTTGAAAATATAAGAGTTGTTCAAATCGCTGCTGGATATTGCTACCTTCTTGCTTTGGCTTGTCAACCTAGTGGCATGTGAGCTCCCTCTTCGTTTTATTTATTTGTGAAAAAGGGTTCATATTGAGTTTTTAATGTAATTCTGAAATGGTGTTAACAGCTGTAAATGCTCGTGATATGCATAGTTGTTATTGCTTGACAATGCATGTTTTTTCGTCTTGTGATTCTAATATATCTCTGGCAACATGCACCTTTTTTCCAAAATGGATATGATTCAATAGCCTAATTATTCATTATCAAAATTTATCTGTTTCTATATGCTTTCTAGCATTTTCACATTGTTTGAAATTTATATTTTCTTTTCTTTGATGGCTAATTAATAATACTCCAACTCTGTTACCATGTATTGGTGCACGTGAATTATTGTGATCTCTTTCAGTTATCACTCAAACATTCTTTCGTTTTCTTCTGGTGATATATCAGGTCGGTATACTCTGTTGGTTGTGGATTGGGTGGAAAGCTTGGACATGGTACAAAAGCTGATGAGAAGCAACCAAGATTAATTGAGCAGTTTCAGACTTTGAATCTTCAACCTGTTGTGGTTGCAGCCGGTGCTTGGCATGCTGCAGTTGTGGGGAAGGATGGACGGGTTTGCACATGGGGCTGGGGGCGTTATGGATGCTTGGGCCATGGGAACGAAGAATTGGAATCCATTCCAAAGGTGGTTGAAGCGCTAAGCAATGTCAAGGCTGTTCATGTTGCTACGGGGGACTATACAACTTTTGTGGTGTCAGACAATGGCGACGTGTATTCCTTTGGGTGTGGGGAATCTTCTAGTCTTGGACATAACACCATGGCTGAAGATGAACAGGTCTGTCATGGACTTTGTTTTTATTTGTTCCCGAGCAAATTTCCTAGTTTATTCCATCTGGTCTTAGAATTTTCTTCCTTTCTGGAAGTATATGTTGCTGCTTCCAGGATCCTTCGCATTTATATTGAGTTTTCAACTATTTTGCCCTTGTTTGACAACCATTTTTTCAAAACTCCTTTTTTTTTTTTTTCTCGAACTCATTTTTAACCACACATTTTCACAATAAAATATTTTACACCTAAACCCAAAACTTATTCTTACTTTTTAACAACACATTCTCAAAAAAACACTATTCTAAAACTCATTTTTTTTCCCAAAAATCTCATTTTAATGGTTGTCAAACGAAGGCTTGATACTCTCTTATGAATTTGAGCCTCCATAAATTGATATTTTACTGTGACCTTTACTTATTTGCAATATATTTTGCTCTAATTTATCTTTTCACTTTATCAAGCTCCTCAACAATGGTTATCATCTTAGGGTACTGGTTAAGTAAGTGGATAAGGTAAGAAAATGAGAAATTTTCCGACAAGTGGAGGTAGCACCGGTTGAGGATAAATTAATAAAGTACAACAGAAGTGGTTGGGTTATTTTTTTTTTGTGATGATCTAACAAGTTCTTGAGTCACAAGAGAAATATGATTTCCATAGAACAATTTACAAGAGGGAAGGGTAGAGCAAAAGTTATGATGCACTGACACGGACACGTGTGTCCGACACGATACGTGTCGGATACGACGACACTCGATTTTTAAAAAAAGTGCAGACACGACACATCATCGAGACGTTGATTAAATTCTTAAAAATTCTTTATTTATATAGTATAATTTAGTTTTATACTTGTTATTAATTTTTCTTGTTGAAATCTTTTAAACATGAGTCCCTATTTGTTAGCTAATAATTTTGAATTAATAATATATAATATTTCTAATATAAAATGAAAAATGATTACTGTAGAGTGTCCGAAAAATGTCGGTATCGACTCGTGNAATTAATAATATATAATATTTCTAATATAAAATGAAAAATGATTACTGTAGAGTGTCCGAAAAATGTCGGTATCGACTCGTGTTCGACACGTGTCAATACGGACACGCTACCTTAATTGAATTGTCCGTGCTTCAGAGAGCAAAAGTTAACATGGCTAGTAGTAGTAGCTAAAGATCTAGTTGCTTTAGATTTCTCAGTAGATCTAATAATGAACAATGAATAGAAAGGAATGGTACAGAAGGATTCATGTGGCCATCGAATTTACTGGAAATAAGACTTAGTTTGTTGTTTTGAAATTTCTTGGAATAAATTCATCTATACTTTTCGATTCCCATATAATGTTATTTTCCAGTTAGGTGCAACTCTGAGCCCTTTTGATTTGCGATATCGTTGTGTCAATTTCAGGAAAATAGGCAAGTAAATGTCTTGAGCCCTGAGCTAGTAACATCACTAAAGCAATTGAATGAAAGGGTTGTTCAAATCAGCCTCACGAATTCCGTATACTGGAACGCCCACACTTTTGCGCTCACAGAATCCGGTAAGCTATATGCATTTGGTGCAGGCGACAAAGGACAGTTGGGCATTGAACTTGTTGCAAATCAAACCGAAAGGCCAAACCCCGAAAAGGTCGAGATTGATCTCAGTTGAACTTTGTCTCTGGATAAAACTCCTGATCCTTTCTGCACAATTTACTCCTCTTAATCTATGGTTTTATGACTGATCGTACATTTGCATTTTCTGTTGATATTTCTGTGTTTATTCTGTAAATAGTAACAAATGATTGTGAAGAAGGTAGGATAGGATGCACAATTAACCTATCAGAAATTTGTTGGTTTCTTCATCTCGATCCATTTATGGCTGATACATTCATCAAAGTTGTTTTATAATTTCATTGACTGAGTCGAATTGCTTTGAATCTTCTAGTATATATAGTAGCGAACCAAATCAAGTCACGAAAAAGGATTCGTGTAATTGACTCTAAAATTATTAGAAACAAGAATTCGTCTGATATAGTTGGAGTTGGAGTTGGAGTTGGAGTTGGAATTGTTTTCATTTTTCTCGAGTATGATATCTACATTACGGATTTGGGTTGATATTCTTGTCTCCGTGGAAGAACTTTAGCCCTTGTTTGTTGGTCATTTCTTTTGGAAAAATATTGTTTTTGGTTTACGTGTAAAATATTTTATTATGTGAATGTGTGGTTGAAAATAAATATGTAAAAAAAGAGTTTTGAAGAATGGGAGACAAACAGTGGCTGAAGACACTCTTGAAGTAATGTGTTAGCTGTTGTACTCAATCAAGTGTCTATAAATGCAAGTCTACAAGCTCGTGTCTATAAAAGCTTTCTACAAGCTCGTAATGAAGAATGTGGACATCATGATAAAAGGTGTTGCATTATTAAGTGCTCGTATTTTAAGAATATTCAGTTCATTTCTTGTTCGTACTTCTTCAATAATCTCCAAACACAGAGTACCATGTCATCTCAGCTCCATTCAAGTGATAAGTCTTGCATCTTTCTTAAATCATGAAGGATCGTACACTGCATTATTAAGACCTAGCGTTTCCAGTGATTCAGGGATCATTGTCTAACGTGGCATACTGGACTTTGAGTACCAATCATAGATTTTATTTTTTTTTGCGGAAAATGTTGGGTTTACAGGGTGGGGGTTTGACAACTCACATGAGGTGGGTCCCGCATGAGACCTGCCTCAATAAAAATATAAAAAAATTACCCCCCCCCCCCCCCCCTCACGTGAGTTGTCGGTGGGGGGTTCTATGAACTCCCTGTATATTCAGCATTTCCCTTTTTTTTTTGCGTCCACTGCAACTAATCAAGACTCACTTTAATTCACATATTTCAAACATCAAGATTCATATTGTACATTCACATTATTATATTCATTGAGATTTGAAAAGAGATCGACTCGAAGTCGATCACCTAATGCAACCAATCTTTAATGTATTTGAGATTTTTCTACGTAATTTTATTCGAGGTCAATTAGAGACTTGCTTTTTTTTTCCGACTCTCATAAAGTTATGTTACTTTTAATGTATTTCTCAATTATGGCTTGAATAACACTTTAATTATCCAATCCTAGTCAAGATTATTCCTCCTTCTCAACTCAAAATTATATATTTTTAGGGAAATTGTAGAAGTGGTCCCAAACCTTTAAATTTCTTGCAGACTTTACTTCAACCTTCAGTTTGTGTCACTAGCGGTCAGGGACGGAGATAGGGGGGCAGGGGGGGAGATCGCCCCCCCCCCAACATTGTCCGTCGATCCACTATTCCTAGTTAATTTGTAATGTATTTTTTAGTTTCGCCCCCCTAAGATTTTGACTCGCCCCCGCAAAATTTTGAAATTTTTTTTTTCCATTAATAAATATTGACTCAATAACTTACACTTTAA
>CAIGRR010034994.1:0-12036 GCA_903798365.1 Fraxinus sp. 1973-6204
TACATGTTGAATACTTGCATATTATACCTATTGAATAAAATGAATTCAACATAAATATTAAAAATGTTAAATCATTCAAACTCAATACAAAATCTCCTCCTCCAATCCAAGTGTTTAATAAAAAATCACGTCAAAAAATCGAGTCAGGAAGCCGAGACGCGAGCAACAATAAAATGCATAAGAGGCAAGAGACGCGAGACAAAGGAGAATTTGATCATCATGTTTTTGATTTTTCGTTTTAAATACTAATTTTCTATTTAATATTTTTTAATTTATTAGATTGTGTTGAGTTTGATTGAATTTTAATATATAACCCAGAACTCAATCAACTCAACCCGACCTAAAATTTGATTTCTTAACCTGAACATAACCCAACCCAATTGAATTAAAAAACCAATCCAAACCGGTTGATTTAGATTGTGTTGAACTGTTTGACTGGTTCGGATTGATTTTTTGCCAAACCCTAATTATGTTCTTTTTAAACGTATACAAAATTATATTAAATTAATTAAAATTGTCACCATATAAAAAAGGAAAATCGTATTGCATCCCCAACCTTTCAATTAGTATAACATTGAATCCCTAACATCTAAAAGTAAGGTTCTAACTCTCCAATTTATTTAAATCAATGAATATAATCCTTCACGTGATGGAAACATCACGAACAAAGTTAAAATCACACGTATCATGTGATTTATAGTTGGAGGAAACATCGTCAAACCATTTAACATTCAACTTAAGTCATATAAAGTTTGAGCACATGTGTTCATATGCTCTTTTAGCACGTTTGGTAAGCAATATTCAATAGCATTAGACGGTGCACAAATAGAGAAATGTACGCAAACACAAGTAATACATGATCAAAAAACGTGGTGATATATTAACCAAAGTAAGCTAAATATTTTTCAGTTGCTCATGCAATGCAGAAAAAGTCGCAAGCCAATCACAGTCGTAAGCAACTATTTTAATTTTCACAAGCTGTTACTAAATAGCCTAAAAGAATTATCACACATCATGTACAACAAGAGTGAAGACTTCCCTTCCAAAAACAAGACTAAAAAGAAGGCAAAAAAATCCTAGTAATACATACTGCAAGAGGGATGTCACCATTAAAGCCAATCACGACTCTCATTTGAGCATGCATTGACCCTTCAACGAGATATTCAAATAAATAGACTATTGAAACAGTGGTTTCAGTTGCTCCAATTGAAATACCTGTCACGAGCAAACCTTTCGGCAGAAATGATCCACCACGGAATCTCAAATTCTTCAAGATGATATCGGTTCATAAGGATATTGTAACCATGGGTGTTTCAAAGCTTCTGATGCAGAAGGTCGCTTCTTTGGGTTTATTTCAAGCAGATAAGCAACGAAGTCAATGAAGCCCTGGTCACCCATAGGCAATCGATGCCTTAAGGACGACTTTTTGGGTATCAAGTATTCCAGTCTGTTAGTGTCCTGAGAAAGATAGACAAGATGAATACATAAAATGGTGGTAACGAGCATGACACGGAGTATTACTAAATGTTCACAATTCAAAGGGTGGGAATTAAAAATAAAACTGAGCAATGTTATCAAAAAGTTTGTGCGTACATGTTTTGTATATCTAATTTTCCATATCAACAGCTACAACTGCTTGGTTTCTTCTCCGTCAAGGAAATAAAGGATCGAGAATAGAGTTTAATGAAACTTAGACACATTGACATATGTCAAGAGTTCTCATGATATGCAATAAAAGGACAGTTAAGTCAAGCACTGGCTTGGGGGGTAATTCAAGCTCCATGATTTCACTTTAATGATCCTCTCTTTTTTTTATGCATAAAAATCAACTCCGGTTCCGCTAAAGCCTGCTGGTCCTGTTTTCCAAGAAAGGCAATACTACCCTCAGTAGAATGCTGCATCGATTCATTTTATCTCTTAATTTTATTTTATTTTATTACAGCAGAAGATAAATGAATATTAAGTACCTGTTTGGTTTAGATAAAAATCAAGTTTTTAGTAGATTTTGATTAAAGTTGATGAAATGTGTGGTTGAAAAGTTGTGAATCCCATAAAATGTGTAGTTAAAATTAATTATTGATTTTGACTTAGATTTTAATTTAAACCAACCAGATTTTAATTTAAACCAACCAGGGGTTAAGTGATGAAGGATTAGGCAGTCACACCAATGAGAACAGCAGAATGGTGGAAAACTCCCTTGCTCAAGTACAAGATGTCCATGTTGCATCCATTTTGTTATCTATGACCTACTCCACAAGTCAAGGTTCACTCAAATGGATATTACCATTAAGTTGGCTTTCATAGAACCTATAGGACTTACGTTAAACCATATATCTTGTCAACGCAGTTGAGCACTAAACAACTGACTCAAAATGCTTAACCCTGTGTTAAAAAAATGAATTACACTGGTGCATATAAACAAATTATACCATCCTCCCACAATCGATATAGAACAGGTTTTCAATGGGTAAGGAGCTGTCAGATGCAGTGGTGCTAGGATTTGTTTGAAGGAAGTAGCAATGGAGCATTGATAGCAATGTGGTGCATGAAATATAGAATTTGATTTAAGAGATATTTTTGTACCCTAAATAATAGTGGTAGAGGTGGTATAAATTATAGGACAGTATCATGAACTCCAATGCTAAAAAAGAAGACATCAAATATCAGAACTAAAATTGCAATATTAATTAGCGCCCACCATATAAGCTGCACGAAATATTTATCAAGCAACACATCTGTGTAATAGGAATGGTAGGAATTAATGATCATTATGATCCCAACTCCGGCAGACCCATCATTGAATAAGAAACCCAAAATCATAACTGTAATTATATTCCCTTACATTGTAACTAGTTGGTTTTATAGTATTTAACGAAGCGTATTTTGTTTGGCACTTTAGGGGAGAATTATAAACATAATCCGAGAAGGAACATTACCTGGTTCCTCTCATACAGCATGTGATTTTTGGTGAAATATTTGTACGTCTCTCGTCCTTTTGCAAGCATTTCTTGGTCGACAGGGCCTATGATTCCAATCACTCGAGCAAGTAAAGTGGCAGGAGAATCATTTTGGAAGAGGACCTATACAACAACATTGCTTAAATATTATTCCCGAGTTTCAAGAAGCAATATCAGAATAACTGGCATGCGAGGATCAATGAATAGAGAACGACGAAGAAATATTCAGCTATAAATAGGAAATCAACAGCCAAATGTGTATTGGTATTTAACAACAAATTAAAAAGAGACTAACAGATATCATTTTGTCTATCCTTCAGGTTCTGTAATGCCTTCATGTCATCTCTAAAATCTATATACAATTCCATAAAAAAGACAAGACCCCAAGGCATCTCATTCCAGACGACAAATATATTATAATTTATACATCAACTTTTCATTGAGCACATAAAGTCCGTGCTCATCAACACTTACACTTTAGAGTGTAATTGTTAATTGAGTCAGGCTAAATCAAACACCTCACAGCTCAACTACCTATCAATCAAAAAACACGAGCCCAACCAACGAAGAACTGGCACAGGTCATTTCCTCACACCCTAATTGACTTATTCAAATATCTGATACTTCAGGTGAAAGAATTTATCTATTTCTAAAAATGTACCTATCCCGCTCATTAAATTATAAAATCTTCAAGCAAGTGAAAGGAGAAACAGTGAACTATCAGATTTTAGTTCTAGTTATCCTGTTTTGCCCTGCCTATCTGATTCTGGGATTTAATCATCTGAAATAGGCATGAAAGTAACAGTACTTTAAATTTTCGCAACCAAGAATATGAAATGATACTTTGATCTTTTATTGTAGTTTCAGGAACACAATTGAATGAGTGATAGACTTGAGCACTATCACTCTTTACTAATGTCTTAGACATACATCCTTTGTGCTTTCATATCCAGCTGCAGAACCTTTTGCATCTACATGTGACGTGAACTAACAACTAAATATTATGAGACGGACCAAAAAGATGACAATGTGATTTCTTATCACTTGGTCTCCTGGTCCAGAATTAAAAGACAATAAATTGGATCAAAACGTGTCATTGGAAGTGAGGAATATGCAGTATGCTAGAATCAAGGGGGAAACAAACTCAATCAGTAAGATGGATCCTTTGCCCATCTCCAATATATTAAAACCTATTAATTTTCCCACCTTTTCAGCCTATCACAAACCATGACCAGTCTACAAATTCCTGCTCTTCCACTTCTACACAAGAAAGTACTAGACCACATTTAGCCACCGTTTGGCCCTCATTAAAATTATAATTCATTTTTCTCTCTCTCCTTATCAACCACACATTCTTCAATAAAATAATATTACAAGTAATCCCAAAACTTTTTCTTCTTTTTTAACCACACATTTTTTTTTAAAAAAAAAAACACTATTCCAACCATTAAAATTTCAAATAATGGGGGCCAAATGGAAGCTTATTCATATGTCTAAGGGCCTTCCGGACAGAAAGATATAGCATTTCTCTAGTGACTTCACGGTAATTAATTAAAAGTATAAAAAAAAATTAAAAACATACTGGCAGAACTAACACCTGAATCCATGGTATCCATAAATAAAATACAGTGTCCCTAGCAACTAGCAAGGAAAAGGGGGTGGAGTGAGTGAAGAAATAAAAATAAAACTGCGACGTAGGAAAAGAAAATAACCATTTAACAGATTCACAATGCGACAACTATCCGGAAAATACTGCTAAAAACAATGGAGATGCCCTGTATTAAAACTTGAATCCTGCAACTGCGAGAAACTTACGTTGCCTGTGCAAAGTTCTGCCAAGATGCAACCAAGTGACCAGATATCAATTTTTTTATCATATGGAAGTCCCAAAATAACCTCTGGTGCACGATAGGACCTGGATTGAACATAAGAACAAAGATGATCTGTTTCAAAGCAACTACTTCCCAGATCAATGACCTTCACCTCACATCTACTGTAACTTTTCACCAAGATATTCTCGGGCTTTAAATCACAATGTAAGAGGCCAAGACTGTGTAAGAATTGAAGCGCTTCCAAACACTGAATAGTAATTGACTGCACAATTAAAATCATTTTAAGTCAGTGACTGAAACTCCAGTGAGCTAAAAGCCTACAGGAACAGCCTCGCCACAGACCTGCAATCTTGGCATCGTAAAGTAGACCTCCCCTCCAGACTCTCTATTAAATTTATGAAATTCATACAGATTTGCTTTAAGTAATTCACATACAATCAACAAGTGCTCCTGCAAATATAGAAAAGGTTTAAGGCACCATCATATCTACAATATACAAGCAGCTTAAATCCATGATCATCACGCATGACATTAGGCACACATAAGAGGAGTATACATGGATAAATGCTTATTTTTTATTATATGTGATGAGCATTCAAGAGTAACAGGCTTGCCAAATTCATTTCAGCTATATCTTGCCAAATACATTTCAATTATTTCATATCAGAAAAGAAAGAATGAAATCGAAGGCACACGAAAAACTATGAACTACATAAGAGGAGTATACATGGATAAATGCTTATTTTTTATTATATGTGATGAGCATTCAAGAGTAACAGGCTTGCCAAATTCATTTCAGTTATATCTTTTTAAGTATACCATTTATCTTCTCCACATTGAGCTTAAAAAATGTCCAAGGCCTGAAAGATTAATTTTAATTTTACAATGCGCTGGAGGAGTTTTTAAATCAGCATTTCTCTTTCTTCTGGGTTGATGTTAGCATTTATAAACAGCGTACATGCAAAAAGGCAAACCATTACCGAATCAATACAGGAAACTAGTCATACATGCATTTGCAATCAGCACAGGAGAAAAAATCTATGTAATGTGAAAGTATAAGTGAAGAAAAAACAATTGCATTTAAGTGATATTTTAATGGAGAACAGCAAGCAGTTTCAGAGTTAAGGTTCCCAGCCCCTAACAACCATTCATGTACATAATTGATCAGACATGGAAGCAAAAGATAGATCTAATACAATCTCTTCTAGATCACAAGTAGAAATCAACTTGGCTAAATTCTACAAAGTGAATGCTTAAATGAAAAATGGAGTACAATTCAAAAGAATGGGGGAACAAAGTCACTTACGCGGTAATAGAAATAATCATACAACCGGAGAATATGATATTTGTCAGCAGGGTCATGCTTGTTGACATACTTGAGAAGCTTTATTTCATCAAGGCTCTGATCAAAAAAATCTTTGTTATTCTTTATGATCTTCACACAAACATCCATTCCAGTCTGAAGGTCATGCGCCTGAATGGCTTTGCTAAATGCAGCAGATCCAAGATACTCAGTCACATGATAGCGGCCAGCGAGGACTGAATTTAAAACAACATGGAAATTTTTGTCCTCCTCAAAACCAGTTCTGAACAACAAATCAAGCCCAGTTAATGAACAGTAATTGGGGAAAAAAGAAAGAAAGAAAGAAAGAAAACTTGTTGTGGAGTTATTTGGAAATGTAAAGAGCCCAGAGACAAAGTGGTAAACAGAATTCCGTGGCAAGGGTAATACAGCATACATCATTGTTGCTGCCACTTCAGAGGCTCAACCTCCTCAACCAAAATCTATGATAAAAAAAATTATATTTTGAAATGTAAAGGGCCCATTTGAGCCACTCACCATGATCAGATGTTTGGATAAGAAATACGTGTTCTCAGGCAAATAGCACTTCTATAGCCAGGTTTAAAAGCTTTAAATCTTCTGAATCTGAATGTACACAACTTATGTAGGGAAAACCTGTTCATGATAATCCTAATTCCTATCCTTAAACCAAAACTATTGTCAAGCTATTCATTAAAAGAAACAGCTGTACACAGAATGCAGACCTATGCTGCGTGATATATAGCTTCATTATCCATTGTTATTATCCTAAGATTGATCTCAAATTTCACTTTTAAAATTGTCCAACCCAGAGGCCAGAACTATAATGAGGCTATCTATTAAAACAAATACGATTAACATGGGTTATGATCTTTCCGTGTGCTATCATCCACACATAAGACTAATTAGTTTATATTTGATATGCAGTAAATAGGGCCACCCAGTCTGAATAATGAAGACTGGCACAGCTGATATGAAAGTTTCCTTAAAAGTATGATATTAATAGCAATAATCATTCATAATTATATTAATATAAATGAAATAGAAGATGAAAAAAATGCTTGCCTGTTTTTCCTATGGACAATCTTAAGATCGAAGGTTTCAAATTCCTCCTCTTGTGCCTTTATCTGCTTTACTTGCTCTTGCACAGCAGTAGCTTCCTCATCCTCCAATGAAGCGCCAGGATCTTCTCTCGCACTTGCTGTGATCACATCCTCTTCTTCCTTTAAATGCCCCCTTTCAATGTAGCCATAATTCGAAAGAGATGTGGGACTAGAATTTGCTGATCCCCCAGCGTTAGCATTGTCTTCATCCCTTGAACTCTTGACCGGGGAAGAATAACTGCTTTTATGCCTCTGTAAAGCCAGCATGTCATCATTATCCACCACACAGTCATCAGCTTCATCACTGACAACAGCATTGCCCTTGTTTAACCACAAAGATTTACCAGAGCTTGTCTGCGCCAACTGCCTGGCTCTAGGAGGAGGAAATGAGAACCCAACATCCATCTGATTCTTTGCCTGTTTACATGTACCAATATCATTATTCATTATATACTTATCAGAATTATGTTTGCTTGATCTATTTTTTTCTTCCTTTGATTGTTCACTATATTTTTTATCTAAGTCATACTGTGAGTGTCTAGATCCACCATAACCTACATCACGATCATGAAAGTACTCTAAGTCCCCCTCACTACTACCTCCAACCAGACTTTCCCGAACTTCACTACCAATATCAGCAGCGTCGCTATTAATCCCCACACCAATGGATCTAACTGAACCGTGTTGATCATCATCCATGCAACTATCGTCCAAACGGGGCCTTCCAAATTCATTCAGAACTTTTCCATCCCCTAACATTATAAGTTCATTTGTCTGAGTTACAAAGCCCTGCCAGACAGGCTCCGACTGCATCAAATTCAGTTCCTCCTCATCCATCAACTGTCCATTATAATTCCCATCATTTCTCCTATACATTTCAGTCACTGACAGCCCAATAGGATCATCTGAAGGTAAAACTGGATTGACTTTTTTTGATTGGAAATACCTTTCTCCAGAAAGGTAGGAATCCTCTTCTAAAAAAGACTGATCATCTTCATCGTCTTTGTTTTGTTCTCTTTTTTGATGGTCTGGAACACTCCCATTCGCTGTACCTTTTTCATTGTCGCTTGGGTAGTCAATTTCATGTGCCAAAAACCAGGTCTCATCTTCAATAGGTTGTCTCATGTAACCAACATCATCGTCATCTTCATATTCATCTGAGTCCCAGTACTCATTCGGGTAGTCAGCAGATTCACTCAATCCATCACCAATGGTTGCAAAACCAGAAACAAGATCAGAATTATCCTCGGTTATGCCCTGACTCACTGAGAGCCAACTACCTCCTGCAGGCCTTTTCATTACTGTGTGTCATTGCAAGGAAAAATTATTATTCTAAAGTCAAAGAGGGAGAATAGTGAAACAACTACCTGTTAGATAATTATATTAAAATCATTATATTATTCAATGTATCAGAAAATGCAAATGTAATTTAAGCATTGCAATTTTGAGGACAAACCTAAAGGATTGATTTCTTGTCCAATAGGTACATCCAGAAATGAACCTATCAGATAAGCATTGTCAGCGTTCAAGATCTTTGGACCAGGCCAATCCCGTTCAAACTTCTCCTCCCAGTGAATATTGATGGATTTGTCTTCTGATTTGAGTCTCACAGGTGGCAACCTCGGTAACTCTTCCTTTTTATTCTCAGATGCAAGTTGAAAACCTAATGCACCGAAATCTTTTGTCTCGCCTCCTTGAGTCTTCCCAAAGTATAGAGATCTTCCCACCTCATCCACTTGCTCTTTGATTGCTGCCCTGATTTCTTTAAGATCTGTTTTCATTTTTACCTCCTTTTTATCACCAATCCCAATAGAATTATCATAACTGGTTGAAGCATCCTCGTTGTAGAAGGGAAAAACAGTTTTAACAGGACAATCTTTCCACATCTCTGATGTTGGATGGACAAATTCATCATTTCTGGACCATGGATGATCTACAGGGTCATCTGTGGAGCCTGCATTGCCTGTATTTCTTTCTCGGTCAACTTCCTTAAGCTCATTCTTTTCATTCCTCTCATGTTTTGTTTGCACATTGGCTTTACTACTACTCACAGGCCAAGATGTTCTCTTTTCATCTGAGAAACTATGATCTTCCCCCGATTTTGAATCACCCACGCCACTATCAAGAGCCTTGGTTGTATTCAACCTTGACTTCTCGGAAACCTGAACTGAAAAGTTGTTTCCTGCAATGCTTCCTCCATCATTCTGGTAAGGAACAGGACCATTGCTTGGACTGTATTTCAACGAACACAAATCTAGCACGGTATCATCTGAAGTCTTCGAAAAAATAAGGTGCTTACCACTCAACCCAACTAACTCGTTAACCTTCTTCTGCTCCTCCATACTACCACAACTTTTCCACTTGCTCTCAGGCCCATTTCTCCCAATTCCGCATTTTATCTCTTTTGCAATTAGCTCCTTTGAAACCTCCTTGCCACTTCGAGAACTTGTTGTCTCCTTAATACCTGCCCCACTACTCCAAGAATTTGTTATTTTTCGATCTTCTTCAACTACTTTTCCCCCATTTACTTCTTCACCCAATTTACTAGCCAACACCTCTTCTAGCATAAGCTTTTGAAAAGCCCCATTTAAATCAGTCCTATTACATAGCTCACTTCGCAAAGCAGCCTCTGCTTTGATAAATTTATTCTTTTTCAGAAATTCTAATATAATATCCACTGAACTCGAATCTTCCATTTACAAACAAACACTTCCTACTAATCCAAATAACCAGATGCTAGAAATACCATTCATCTAGACCTGGGAAAAAAAAAATCCAATATTCATAACTCAATTTAAACTACATTTCAAAATCGTATTAAAGATCATTGCTAATACAATGTAAAATCTGATTCAGTAAATTTTATTTAGCTCGAAGCTCTAGTTTCCTCTACAAACCATTGCAATAACGTAAAAAAAATAAAAGTTTCCATGAATCCTAGTAATAAAAAAACTTTAGCTATGTTTCATAAAGATCTGTGCTTTACCGAAGCCCTAGAAAGCATAAACACTTTCCAGAAAGAACAACATAGGAACGGATTCAAAATATAAACGATTACTGGAATTTTAAATCAAACAAAAAATGAAAAATCGAAATTTGAGTAAAATGGGAAGCTTACAGATCGAAGAATATGTTACTTCTGGAACCAAACAGGATGCTATTGATTCCATCGCCGAAATTTTGCGAAGGTGACCAAATACCTTCCCTTTTTGTAAGTGAATAATATAGCATTTGAAAGAACAGTAATTAAATAATACGAAGAAANGAAATTTTGCGAAGGTGACCAAATACCTTCCCTTTTTGTAAGTGAATAATATAGCATTTGAAAGAACAGTAATTAAATAATACGAAGAAAATGAGAATTCCATTTTTTTTATTCTTCTTTTCATTTTTAATAGCCCCCGGGGGGGAGGGGGGGGTATTGCAATTAGGAGTGTGTTTGATGTGCGATTAAAATCAGATTTTTAGAAGGGTAATTGATGCAAAACGTCTCTACTTTTGACGAATTTGGTGCAAAACGACTCTGCCTTTCTTTATTTGACGCAGAACGTCCCTACCTTTCACATTTTTTGTGCAGAACATCATTTTTCCCAATTTTTGACAATTTTACCTTCCAATTTAAATAAAACAAAAAATAAAATAAAATAAAAATAAAGAATAAATTGCAGTCTTACTCCTAGACTTTTAGAAATTTTGCGAAGGTGACCAAATATCTTCCCTTTTTATAAGTGAATAATATAGCATTTGTAAGAACAGTAATTAAATAATACGAAGAAAATGAGAATTCCATTTTTTTTATTTTTCTTTTCATTTTTAATAGTCTGTGGGGGTATTGCAATTAAGACGGTGTTTGATGTGGATTAAAATTAGATTTTTAAAAAGATTCTGATAAAAAGTTTTGAAACGTGTGGTTGAGAAGACGTGAGATTCATAAAAGATGTGGTTGATATTGATTGTTTGACTTTGATTTATATTAAAATCAGATTTTAATTTGATCCAAACAGGCTCTAAGCTTCATCCTTTAAAATTTAAAATTGTTTGGTAAAGTACCATTCTCCAGTACACATTCACACAATATAATATTCTACACACAAATCAATAAAATTTTCTTACTTTTTAACCATACATTGTCCATCAATCTACTATTCTATAATACATTACAAGAAATTAATTGCCCTCAAACAGAGTCTAAGCTATTCCTTTCGTGCTTGACATCTTCTAAGACCCTATGTGTAGAAAATCATACCATTGATTGGAAATGGCATTGTTAAAATCAATGTATAAAACATTATCAGGTCACACAATATTATTCATAATGTCAAACTTGATATACAGTAAACAAAACTGGTGGTTTTGTATTGCTTTTCGTTTGTACTTTCGGTGAGTTGGATTTGGGCTATTTTAATTTGCGGCCATTGGGAGATCTCACTCATTTCATTACCAGCCAATTAATCAAGTCAAGCTCAAAAAGTAAAATCCATGGGCAGGCTTACCTTTTGTCCATCGAAATTTATTCAAGAACTCGTAGAAAAAAGAATTTTTCTCTGCTATAACTTCATAAGAAAACTTGAATAAAGAAGGATTCTCAACTGCCTAGCAGTTCTTCCATACCAATCATATAGCATGAAGGTTGGGTCCTTGTAATTCTTCCTTTAGAGCAATGTAAACTTCCTTGTGTTTTATTCTATGTTATAATTTTTTTTATACTTTTTCTTTAAATCACTCCTCTATTAAAAGAGGCATCCTAGAATTTACTATTCATTTTTGTCACACTCATTTTCACACAAAAATTGGTTTAGTACTGTAGCTAATATGGATTTCCA
>CAIGRR010035002.1:0-12631 GCA_903798365.1 Fraxinus sp. 1973-6204
GTACATTATTGATAACGCGATGTATGTCGTTATGAGTTGCAGAAAACGACATATAAGTCGTTCTAGATAGAAACAAATGAAAATATATGTCTCACAGTAGAACAACAAATAAAATAGCCAAACATGTGTTTACCAACATATTTATTTCTAAAATAAGGGGTAATAATAAATATTGAAAAGCAACGCATATCAAAACTCTAATTCAATGATAAAATGAATTCAAAGCCATAATTAACAAATGAACGCCATAAACACAAATCACAAAAAATGAAGAAATGATTCAAAAAAATTGAAAAAAAAAAGTAGCCCAAATATTGAAATTTAACATTACCTTCTCTTCTTCTACAAATACCCAACGAGAATATTGTAAGATTTGGTTACTCACTTCAACCAAATTAGTGTTCAAGGGAATGACAATGGTAGATTTTAGGGTTTCATGAAGGAGAGAAGATGATGATAAGAAAATGAAAAGAATAATTGCAGGGAAAGTCGACCCGATTGTTGAAGAAATGAAGCCAAAATTGAATTAGGGGCAAATGAAAATTGAAAGAGGAATTAGGGCTTTATGTATTTTTACATACAATGATATTTTAATAATTTATAAATTGTATTTTCCTTTTCTTTGTATCTTTAGGCAAAAAAAAAAAACTAAAAAAGATAGATATTAGGCTCTATAAATAAATATTTGTTTTAACTAGGCCTCTTAAATGATAGATTTTCTTGTAAGCCAATTTATTTTATTTTATTTTTTTCAATTTTGTAATTAATTTTTAAAATCGTTTTTCTCCCAAAAAAAAAAAAATTAATTATACATTTCATTAGCTTATCATGTTTTCATACTTTTTAATCACACATTCTTCAATAATAATTTTTTCTTTGAAATGCTCTCCAAATGATAGAATATACTCTTTAAAAATAGAAAGCCTCTTGAAGATACTTTTCAAATGATAGAACATACTCTTTAAAAATAAAGAGTCTCTTGGAGATGCTCTAATGACTAACAATTACAAAAAATACACAATTAATGGAGAGAGGCAATATTTGACATGTTTGTTTTCTATTGTGTGTTAAATTAGTCCGTACTTGGTTTTGTAAAAAATAGATTTTTAGTAGATTTGAATAAAAATTAATAAATGTGTAGTTGAAAATTAATAAAAAAAATACGGATAACATAAAATCAATGATAAAATTAAATAAATACAAACTTGCTATTAAAATACTTGTCCCCTGCTTAAAGTACAATAAAAAAAATTTGGACGAAAATCATTGTTACGGACGAGATATGGCCAAAATGTGATTAAAAAAGTTAAGAACATAAATTTCACAACGAATAAAGGTCACTGAACCTTGATGCAATTTTATTTGGTATGTTTATTGAAAAAAAAAAATGTGACGGGAATATAACCACTATTTCATTAGTCTGTATCTCTAATTACCATTTAAGCACGTTAATAACAATTTGCAATAATCATTATAATTGGGGAAATTTACAAAATACACCTTAAATATAGGGGCATAATTTGCATATCATATTTTATAAGTTTACAGTTAATTACTGTATTTTAGTTATTGATAACCAAAAATATTATGAAAGAAAAGATAGAAATATTTACGAATTTACCTTATAAATAACTAAATAAACCAAAATACCCATAGTTTGCAAATAATAAATTACATCTTATAGTTAAATACATAACTCTTTACACCATTTTATTATTCAAAGTTAATCCTTTTTCTATTTTCTGTGTCTATTTCATAAATTAATTTTATATCAATTCAAATATATATCTTACTATACTATTTTTTTAACAAGTAGATTACACTATTAACATGACAATCTTTACGTTTCTTTTTGAGGAAATTGCACCCTATTTCACTTTTTAGATTGTCATTTTTAAAAATATCACATTTTAATAATCTTTACAACATGTTTTTCGACTTTTTTGTCCATCCAAAAAATACAAATACCTTTGGTGTCCTTAATTAAAGTTGATTTGACTAGATGAAAAAATAGTACAAAAAGTAGAAAAACATCGCACCAAACTAGTTGTGACAAAAAAGCTCGTCGACTCGGACGGCTCGGGCTCGGCCCGTAAAAAGTCCTAGCCGGGCCCGGCTCGGGCTCGGTTACACCGAGCCAAGGCCCGAGCAGAGCCCCATTTTGGGGCATCAGCCCGAGCCCGGGCCGGCCAGCGGCCCAGGCAAGCCGGCCAATTAAAAAATATATATATATTTTTATTGTAGCTTTGAAGATTTTTATTAGAAAAAAACAATCAAAAAATCGAGCCGGCTTGGCTTGGACTCAGCTCAGCCCGCAAAGGCTCGAGCCTCAATTTTTTTGGCCGAGCTCGGCTCGGGTCAAAAAAAGCTCGGCCTAAAAAAATTCGGGTTCGACTCGAGCTTTTTTTTTCCGGCTCTGCTCGTTGCCATCACTACACCAAACCCATCCCCCACGTCAAAAAACAAAATCTCCATTCTCTAATTTACTCTCCTTTCCATTTGCAAAAGTAAGAAATCAAAACTCAAAATTTTAAAACTCCCATTTGCAAAAGCAAGAAAATCAAAACTCAAATCTTGAAAGCTTCGACCTTCGTTAGCCGCTACCTCGCCCGACTCTCTTTTTCCGTTCGGCTAACATAGCATGTGGAACAAGCGAAGTGACTGTTGAAATCTCTATTGTTGTCTCACATTTTCAATTTTCGTGCATCGATTTCTGATTAGTGGCAATTGGGATGGAACCTCCACAATTACATCGTTTGCACACTCTCTTACCTTTTATTTATTGCTTTCACATTTGTACTTTTTTATTTGATTGACTTATTCATTTTCAATTTGCTTAAAATTGAATTAATTTTTCGAAAACATTTTAATAATCAATCCATCCCCTCTTGGTTAGTTATTATTGGACGATCATAATCTGGTTCTTTTTGAAAGCTATTGTTCCTTTAAATATTTGATTCATCTTAGCATGTGAAGAGTATATTCGAAGTTTAGACAAAAGCCATCCGTCGAGAAAATCTATCATTCTCTACGGATAGTTTTTGGAATTATATACAGTTTCATTTGGCTTCTCGATAGTTATAATACAATGCCATACTTGTTTCAAATGCTTCACTACGTTATATCATCATCTGACCATTGGAATCTGTTTGTTTTAATGGTGTTGCAGATGAATTTCGAGTTCCTTTGCCCAAAGAAAAATGTATACATGGATGATGTACGATATCGTTTCCTATTGAAAGGGCTGCACTAGGGTTCCCTCAACTATCATTGATACAGTTGAAAATGAAAAAGCGGTGGAGACAAAGAACGCCCTCGATGCACATTTGGATACTGTCAGTGTCGAATCAGGCTCCGTACACTAGAAGGGTAGGAAGAGATGAAATAACATGAAGTAATATGAATTTTTTTATCGGAGAAAAAATGTGTACCGTTTTGAATTGTAATTTGTGGTATTTTGAATATTTTTACGTTCCTATCTTGGTTTTATGTTTATTTGGGAAATTGTTTAGGTCCATTGTCATGTATGTGTGGTTTATGTTATTTTGTGCAAATACAATGTTATTGTGAATGTTGTTGATTGAGCTCATGTTTGATGTTTTCAAGTAGAGACTGAAGGATAATAGTATGATTATGATATGATCCATATGTGTATAGATATGTTAATGTTGTGGACATGGGGAATTCTATGTGTGTTTACCACTATGGTTCTAAAAGTAGTGCTTACTAATGAAATGGACTCTCTAAACTCTTGATAAATAGGCTAAATTCCTTGATTTATCAAGACTTATTGATGAGTGTAAATCTCTCATTAAATTAATACATTTAAAACATAGTTTTCGGCTTGTTCTTGAGCACTTGTGAGTGTTTTGATTTGTGTGTTCATGNAATAGGCTAAATTCCTTGATTTATCAAGACTTATTGATGAGTGTAAATCTCTCATTAAATTAATACATTTAAAACATAGTTTTCGGCTTGTTCTTGAGCACTTGTGAGTGTTTTGATTTGTGTGTTCATGTTGTTTTATAGTTTAAACAGAGTAAATAAAATGACATATTTTGGAGCTTAAGATGGAGCCATGTGTGATTAAGGGAACTGGATTTGAAGATGAGGTGAAACAAGAAAAAAAAAATGAAGATGGAATAATGGCATACTTGGGCGCCATGGCACCCAAGAAAGTAAAAACTAATCAGAAAGCTGCACGCCGTAGCGCCCAGCCTAGAAAAACGAGCAGAATGGGCGGCGCCAGCCTTGGGCGCCGCGGCGCCACGACCCGAGAAAGAAGGAAATTGCATATTTAATGATTTTTTCGGCCCAATCCAAAGGGAATTCGACTTGCAATCGTGGGGAAACATAAATACACATTTTGAAGACCTAAAAAGAGGCTTTTGAAGGCTAGAAGAAGGCAAGAAAATTGAAGACAAAATATTGAAGAAATCAATTGAGAAGAGGGAGATTGACACAATTGGAAGAAGAAATCAAATGGTAACGACTAGTTTTTCTAAATCCTTTCTTTTTGTCCATGCTATTTATATTAAATTCATTGTTGTTAATTTTCATAATTATGAACTGAAATTTTTGATCTAGGGCTTGATGTAATCAACTTGAGACATGTTTGATTCTTATATATTTAGCTCGTTTGAATTTTTCTGTTAATTTATTTATGTTGTTTGTGTTTAATGTGTTCAATTAATTGGTCACTAATTGAATGAATTGATGCATAAATTTTGGCACTCGAGAGAGGAAAATTTAGGCGTGATCAAAGAACAACATAATCTAGGTTTCGTAGATTTCGAGAGAAAGTACGAATCTTTGAGGCTTGTTTGAATCAAGAACCACGTACATTAAAATCTCTATATATTTAATTCGGAATAGAGATATTAGAATTAAATTATAGGGATAAGTTTATTCGGCACTCGAGAGAGGGAATAGAATTATATTATGGTTCTTGCCTATAAATCAAGAAAAATTTGATCGAATAAACATTATATAGGCTGAAAAGTATTGTTGATAGTATGATGAAATCATTCCCTAGGCTTTTATAATTTGATAACTTCTTTAAGATTTACTTCTGTTGACTTGCCAATTTTAGTCTTTCTACATTAGATCACAATCACAATATTTCACAACATTGATTCAATTTTGATCATCTAAATAAAGTGAAAACTAAACAATTATAATACTCGATAGAAATCAAGTATCAATCCCTGTGAGTTCGACATTTTCCATTTCATTACTATATTACAAAACTTGACATCGTATAATTACGGTAATTTCACGTGGTATAAAATGCGTAACAATATCCTTATAACACTTCATGATAGCTTGAGTAGTGTAATCCATAATTAACCGCGTGTCTTCCAATTGTCATTACTTAGATTACTTGTAAATCTACTCGACTTATTAACTGCATATGCTATATTAGGACATGTGCAGTTCATAATGTACATCAAGCTTCTTATAACAAGTAAATATTCTAAATGAGATACGTGATCACCAGTATTTTTGGCTAAGTGCAAACTTAAGCCTACTGGTGTTTTAACTAGTTTATCATCGTATGCCTTAAACCTTTTAATTATAGTCTCAATATAATGTGATTGAGACAATGATAAACCGTCATGTGTTTTAGAGATTTAATCCCTAATATCACATCATCTATTAGTTGAGATAATAATGTTTGAATCATTTCCCATGATTAGCATATCATCAATATATAAACATGCAATCACGTATCCGTTAGATGTGGTTTTGATGTGGACACATTTGTCAATTCATTAATTTGAAACCATTTGACAACATAATTTTGCCAAATTTTTCATGCATTTGCTTAAGTGCTTGTTTCAATCCATACAACGATTTTACAAGTTTACGCAACTTATTTTCATTTTCCGAAGCAACAAACCCTTCAAGTTGTTCCATATATATTTTTTCTTCTAATTCACCATTTAGAAGTGCAATCTTAACATCAATTTGATGTATTTCAAGATTATGCAATGCAGCGATTACAATCAATGATCCTTGTATAAGGTGAATAGGTATTGAAAAACATTCTTTTTGTTTATACCATTTAGCTACTAGTCTGCCCTTATACTTGTCTATTGATTCATCTGATTTCAATTTCTTTTTGAAGATCCACTTGCAGCCTAAACTTTGTTTCCGAGAGGAAGTTCAACCAATTCTCAAATATGGTTATTCATGATGAATTCAATTTCATTATTAATAGTTTATTTCCAAAAAGGAGTTTCGAAAGTGGACATTGTTTCGTTGAATGTCCTTAGATCATTTTCTAGTAAGTACATTAAAAAATCTGGACCAAATGTCTTATGAATCCTTTGTCTTTACTGCATCTTGGTTCTTCATTTATTTGATGATTACCATCTTCTTGATAGTTTTTATTTGCAGCATTATAAGTTCGTTGGTGTGAGCTTAATTCTTTCTCTTTATAAGGAAATATATCTTCAAAGAAAATATCATTCCTTGATTCAATGATAGTATCTGTATGTATATCAAGTATTTTAAATTTATGAACAAAAAATCGATATGTACTACTATTGTTTGCATATCCGATAAAGGCAGAATCAATTGTTTTAGGTCCAATCTTTACTTGTTTAGTTTTAGGTATTTGTACCTTTGCTAAACACCCCACACTTTTAAAATATTTGTGGGAAAGTTTTCGACATTTCCATGATTCAATCCTATTCTTGTGTGGTATCTTATTAAGGAGACGATTTGCCGAAAGTATAGCTTCCCCTACAAGTTTTGAGATATGCCTAAATTAATCAACATTGTATTCATCATTTCCTTAAGTATTTGGTTTTTGCATTCAGCAACACCATTATATTGAGTTGAGTATGGTGCTGTAGATTGATGAATAAGTTTCTGAACAAGATTCTTCAAACGATACAACATATTCTCCACCTCAATCACTACAAATCGTCTTTATTCATTTTTCAAGTTGATTTTCAACTTTAGTTTTATAGTGCTTAAACACTTTCAAAGCTTCATTTTTTTTTTCAACAAGTATACATAATAATATCTTGTACAATCATCAATGTACGTGATGAAATAATTTTTACCACATTTTGTTTGGACGTACTTTAAATCACATATATCTGTATGAATAAGTCCCAAAAGTGTTGTGTTTCGTTCCACTGAATGAAACAGCGCATTGACTAACTTAGCCTCTACACAAATTTCGTATTTTCCATTTGTAATAAAATGCATTATAGGTAGTAAACTTAAATTCATTAATTTGCTTATAAAATTACAATTTACATGTCCTAATTTATGATGTCATAAATTGGACGACTTAAGAATACAAGTAGAAGAAGATATTTTATTTCTTGAGTTGTTCGGTACAATCGTAAGGACATTCATCTTGAATAGTCCATCTTTTACATAGCATTTGCTTACATACATATTATTCTTGGTAACTATAAACTTATAAGTTACAAAGACTAATTTAAAATCATTCATGCTTAACAAATTCCAACACTAAGTTCTTACAAATATCAGGCATGTGAAGAATATTGTTAAGGTTAAGTTCATTGCCTGATGTCATCTTCAAAGTTACTTTGTCTTGTTCTTCCACTTTTGAACTTGAAGAGTTCTCATGAACAATTTTTCACCATCAGTTGGGATGTAGGATGAGACCATTCGCACAAATATGACGAGTAGCACCCGTATCAACTCAGTACCATTCAATGGAATTTTCAACATTGTTGCATTCTCAAATAACGGTCGACAAATTTATATATGATATATCATTAGATATTGCATCAGATTTGGTAATATTCGCTTGGGCATACTTCTTAGGTTTACGACAATAAGCAGAGTGATGTCCGGCCTTTCCACAATTATATCAATTACCCTTGAACTTCTTTACATTTTTCTTGGATGGTTCGACAAAAAACTTTCTTTTCTTGCTCTTGTTATTTGATTTCACCACATTAACCTTAACTTGTGGTATATGACTCCCAATATGCTTGTCCGAATTTCAGTTATCTTCTTCAATTCTCAATCGGACAATGAGTTCTTTAATATCCATATCCTTGCACTTATACTTAAGATAGTTCTTGAAGTCCTTAGCTTCTCGATCATTTTTACCACTTGAAAAGATCCACTTAGAGACATTGAGAATAACCAGTAATTCTTGTACTCAACTGATGATCATCCTTAAATCTACCATTATGTAGTCTAAGAATTTTTCTACAATGAACTTCTGAGTTCCTACATCTTCAGTCTTGTATTTCTTTTCCAAGGATTCCCATCGTTCCTTTGCAGATTTCATGGAACTATACACATTATACAATGTGTTTTCCAACTAATTCAAAATGTAGTTTTTGCATAAGAAGTCAAAATGTTCCCAAACACCCAATGTAATCAACGATGCCCTATTATTTTTCCCTTCTTATACTACGGGAGCATTTTCTTTTAAGAATTTTGTTAAGTTTAGGGTCAAGAGATAGAACAAAATTTTCTGCTTCCATCTCTTAAAATCAACCACACTAAACTTCTTTGGTTTCTCTCCACGTGGAATGGAATTAGTATGAAATGTGGGAGGAACAATCGCAATCAGAGGAATCACAATGGTAATTTAGGTACAATTCCTACAAAAATTTCCATATTTGATGTACCATTCGAAAAAGTATTGATATTATTAACCGCATTTATTTTTGTTTACACAAAACAGAAGATAAACCAACAAAATCAAAATTCAAGAAGGAGTAGAAGAAGTTAAACCGAAATGGAATCAATTTAACCGAATAGTTATCACTAAACAAAAAAAAATTAACTTAAGATTGTTGATGGAAAGTTGAATTGAATAATGCTTTAAAAAAAAACTTACCAATCTTCCAAATTTGGACAGAGTAATGGCAAGGATTATAGAATAAATCACAAAATTATCAAACTACCACCATAAGATGAAATCAAAGTCGAGGCAAGAGTTAAACTCTTTTTTCCTTAAGTCGAAACAACGATGCCTATGGATGATGGCAATCAACTCCCAAGATACAACGACAATCTTCTTGTGTTAATAGCACTCCAAAACACAAGAATCAATAAACCAAAATTAGGTTATTGTACTCCTTTTTAATGAAATGGAAAAACAACTTTCATGCAAAATTTTGGCTTAGAAAAAATATGAAATTTTATGTTATGCTATGAATGCATATCATTGGGATGATGAAATGGGCATCCTAAGGGTTTTATTTATAGAGGAGGAAAGGTTGTGAGTGTAGTGCCGCGCCCAAAATTCAGTAATATTTGCTAAAGGTCACAGCTTTTGCTGTCGCTAGCCTGTCGCCCTTATGTCGTCCGAGCGTCAAAAATATAGACTTTGATGCTTGCCTGTCGCTCAACTATCGCTTGAGCGACAACATCACTGCTCGAACGCTAGGCGAGTGATGGAGTTAGATAAATAACCAACCAGTTTCCTCTCTTTCCTTCCAAATTTGGACCGCAACTTCTCATTCACCCAAAATTGGTTTTGAGATTTCAAATATACCACGACGATCTACTCGACAAGTTGATCAAGTTAGTCTATTTATTTTCATAATTTGACTATCGGATCAAGTTCGAATATATGGCCAAAATTTACACAAAAGTCACTTTTCCATATTTATACTTAACCAATTCCAACAAAGAAAATATAGCTCATGTTCGACCTGGACCAGCAGTTATGACGCCCATTGGTATAGAAAATGAACGTGGACATTTCGATGCATCAAATATGCCAACCATAGAAGTGAAGTTCGAAGATATGGTTGATGAATTACAACGCATGGATGAGGAGGAAGTTGAGAGCGGCAAGGGCACAAACTTAGAAGTTTTTTGGGACATAACTTGGTGGTGTCCGATTTCTGAAGTTGTGATGGGACTTTTTGGGCTACCATTATCATACCTTTTTGTTTAGTTTTATGGTAGGAAATATCAGATTGAAGGAAAAATGTAAGACTGTAAATTCTGGTGGACTATATTGATGAATTCTGGTAGAATGCTTATATTTTGCTTATGTTCTGCTGTAGAAATTATATGTTTTGGTTATATGATCAATTAAAACCTCTCAACGTGTTGATATATATTGGTATTTGGTGGTGTACAGAGCCTTGTAATTTGTCGAATTTTCTTGGGGAATTTGCTGAAATTAATGTATTGGTGATTGCTGTGATTTACATTCCCTAAAATAGTTAAAGTGATTGCTGAGATTTGCATTCCTTAATGTTTATAAACAAATGTTATTGTTATAACTTGATTATGGTGAAGTCATTTGCTCATCGTTTGTGAAGATCGCCTTGATTTTTTCCCCAATTTAAGCTGAGAAATTTTGTTCAATGCTATGTTGTTTTTGTTTTCACGAGCTTTACAGTTGGAGCTTCACTGGTCCCATCATCTGTATCACTTTTAAAGAGTAAAAACATGAATCTGCCACGGTTCTTCGCTCTTATTGCTGGTATAGATTGTGCAGGGCTTGGCTTGATATGTTATTACGTCTTAACAGCCAGAGAGAATTGCATAAGGTGCATGAAACCAGAAGGCAAAACATTTCTGGACATTTCAATTGAACTAAATTTCTTCCATCACCACACCTGCTGCTAAACATTTACTCTAAACAATGCCAGCAATCACTATACTATACATTAACTTCAATATCCTCAATATTTTCAAGAACATTATGCACAAACTCATTTTCGACCTTGTCCGCGTGAAATCGTTACCAATTTCAAGAGACCTGAACAACAACACTACATAGATGCCCAACCTCAGTCTTTCGATTTCATCCAACGAGAGTTTTGCTTCTACCTGCTGCTCAAGATTTTCACACTCTAGCTCTGCAATATCTCGAACTCGGCTTTCAGTCACGTTTCTCTTCAAATCCATTCTTTTTCCATCTATTTTCTTCTTGTAGGAGATGAATATGGTTTTCTAATACAGAGAACCGGACTCCAGTTTCGAGATTGGAGCTTTTTCATTCTTGCTTCTCTGCGCCAAGTGAAACCTTCATTTCTTCCACTTGAAAGTGCATACCTTCTCTCTCCTTCTCTATCCCAGCACGTTTTTCTTCCAACACCGTCAATCTTTTCTCAAGACATTTAGTCTTCTTCCACTTGGGGTTTTCTTCTCAGACTTTCCCAAATTTGCAGGGGTTTTCAATTCACAGAGAGAGAATCACGAGGTGAAACGAAATGGATTTGGGGGTCCAGGGGTTAGGGTTTGGGGAATGCTTAATTGATGAGTTTAATGTTTCAATGGAGCTTAATCGTTTCAGAGCCTTTGGAAGAAAATTGGAAAATGAGATAAAGGCCTACAACAGCCCAATAATGCTGTTACATTTGGTTGGCAAACACGCCCTAAAGTTCCGATTTCTGTCAAACATTCCTTTTCTTTTCTCTCATCATTAGCAGATTTTGACAATATTTTGACGGCAATAGCAGATTCACGAGGCAGTGAGGTGTGGGATTTCATATTTTACTGGCTACTTCATTATTCCGTCATCCACGTGGGCAACAACTTAAACAGATTTTATCCAATGAGTGACGGAGTGGGACGGAGTAAAGTTCAATGGCTAATGAGACGCTTGATGAAGTATGGTTAGTAAGTTGTGACATGGTGCTGAAATATTTAACTCCTTAATTGATAAGGTGTGTTTGACTGAACATAAAGTTTATGTGTGCATTTAGCTAGACATCTGGACAATTTTAAAAGCTACGTCAACGTCTTTCACGCAGACGATACATAGATGGAATCCATTCGGTGAATGCTGGAGTGCAATGTAGTTAAGTTCAGTGGCCACTAGGACGATTTTTTAAGTTGGGTGAATAACTCGTGACGAAGTATAATGTTTAGTGACCAACGCAATATTTAACTCCAAAACCTTAAACAAATAAACACATCAAAAATTTCATTTCTTCCTCGTTTGAAAATCGATCCATAAGTTTCACCAACATTCTTGCAGTGAAATCCTTAAGTTAGCTGTACATTCATTGATTTCCTCATGTTCATTTTTTTTTTTTTACTTTTGTGGATGTATTAATACATCAATTTGTATAAATTATTATTTTTGAAGTTAATTTTTTTTTCTTTATCCAGAATTGGCTAACTTTACAAATATTTTTAACCTTGTTTGTGTAGAGCTAGTTTTGTTGAAACCTTTGAATTAATCCCTCCATGTTTTGGTGGACACTTGTACTTCCTTCCATGTTTTTTCCCTCGGGCATTTGTAGAAAGTAATATCCTACAGGTTTAGGTGATGACCCCAAATCAAGATTAGGAAAGAATTCTTAGAAATGGAATCCATGACGATTTGTGGTTGTCTTATGTTGTTCTTCAGGCATCTGTTGAGTCGATACTCGTGAAATGTAAAGCCCTCGATAATGGGATATCATTATTTTAATGGATGACATGATCATCATCTTGACCGTATTCTATTTGTTCATTGATTTGTTGTTTCAATAAAATTTCTTAAGTCTATTTTTATTTCAATTTTCTATTCATCAATGCCTTCATTTGTTTCTGAAATAGTTCTAAGAAAAGTTTTCAGTTTTTCTCATCTTATATATTTTGTAGGAAGAAAAGAACTTCAATTCCTTTCTATCAGAATATATGTTGGTAATGCCTTGAAAAGGAATAA
>CAIGRR010035022.1:0-22592 GCA_903798365.1 Fraxinus sp. 1973-6204
TTTTAAGTTTAATGTTTCTTGGGAAAAGAACGAAAAATTAATATGGGTTTAGAGTTTTTTTGGTTTAATGGTATAATTTGTTTGTTCCGATGATGGTAGAATTTTGAGGGTTTAATGTTTGTTGTCGAACCTCGAAAGCTGTTATGTAATAGAAGTGGCGTCTGATGGACTTTTGTTTGATAAAACAACGTTTTTGAGCTTTTGATCATTTGTGGCGATGCTATTTGAAGTATTTTACACACATTTGTGGAAAATAATAGGTTTTCTTCTAAAACTCCAGACTCTTCAAATAAATTCTCTTCTATAACGGGTTTATTTGTGTATTTAATGCAAAGACGCATAGCTAAGTGTTGTTATCTACCCCTATATAGTTCTAATAAATGGCACTACATTTTTTTGGTAGTGTCTGTTCTTTCTTCCGTCACTTGATGTTCTTTATATGGTTCCTGTTATTTGGCTCTTTTCTTTGACATGATCAATGTTGAGTTGTGACTACTTAGCATGTTGAAATCACAGTTCTCAATGTGCATTTTTCGAAAAAAAAAAAAAAAGTAGTGTTAGTAGTTTTCTGAATTATTATATTGATATCAGCTTTTAATTTATGTTGTTCAGGGGAGTTCTTCACTTCTCCAAGGCATTTCACTTTGTGGTGGTTATATTGTGTTCTCTTTTCACCCTCATAACATTTGAGGTATCTCTTATTAATGGAGCACAGAATCAGATGGAATTTGAAGCACGCCGGTCCTACAAAGGCAATACTGATGTAAATTTTCCAGATGTATTCGATGATCATAGTAAGTCAAAGTTTGAATCCAAACAATTGGGGCAGCAACATAGTATGGACAAGGTATGTCCTCATTCGAATTCATTTTGTTTCCCATCAACATTGTCTGGGTTTTTATGCGAAGAAAATGATGCTGAATTTGAAGTATTAGATGCTTCTAGTGTCCACACTGATGTTAGATTATATGCTGGACTGAACCAAGCGAAACACATTGTAAGTTGGTCATCGGACAGTGGCAAGTTCAGATTATTGGGCGGAAGGACTATTTCTTGTTCTTTGTACTACCTTCTCTCAATATTGCTTAACGGTAGTCATAACTCAAGGAATGATCAAGAAAATGGTTTCACTTCTTGTATAAACCCATTACTTGCCCACGAAACCCAAAATTTAAAATTGACCAAGAATATTGAAACAGTCAAATCTGGCTTTTTGGACAGCTTTTCAACACCACATGTGGAAATTAAACCTTCTCTGCTGGACTGGGGACAGAAGGACTTGTATTTTCCTTCCTTAGCTTTTTTAACAGTTAAGAACATTGGCAGTGACAACATTTTGAATGTCTACGAGCCTTACAGTAGCAACTCACAGTTTTATTCTTGCAATGTTAGTGAAATTTTGCTGGCTCCTGGGGAAGTTGCATCAGTTTGTTTTGTGTTTTTGCCGACAAAGTTAGGTTCGTCCTCAACGCAATTAGTTTTGCAGACAAGCTTTGGTGGTTTCTTGATTCCAGCTATAGGGTTTGCTGTTGAGTCCCCTTATGGTGTAAAGCCTTTAATTGGTCTTGGTCTTTCCTCCAATGGAAGGTGGAGAAAGAATTTGTCTTTGTTTAATCCTTTTGATGAAGCCCTCTATGTGGAGGAAGTAACTGCTTGTCTATCAATTTCTTCTGGAGATACTTCCCACTCATCAAAAGCAATGTGTAGCACTAAAAGTATTGAAGAATCTAGTGAGTACCATATGCTGAGTGCTAAAGAATGGTTGAATGCTGAAAATGGTGAAGTTGGTCTACTACAAATTGCGATGAGGCCACATAAAATGTGGAGGAAGTAACTGCTTGTCTATCAATTTCTTCTGGAGATACTTCCCACTCATCAAAAGCAATGTGTAGCACTAAAAGTATTGAAGAATCTAGTGAGTACCATATGCTGAGTGCTAAAGAATGGTTGGATGCTGAAAATGGTGAAGTTGGTCTACTACAAATTGCGATGAGGCCACATAAAAATTGGGAGATTGGCCCTCAAAAAACAGAGACTATTATGGAGTTAGATCTGTCGTTCCATTTTGAAGGAAAAGTTTTTGGTGCAATCTGTATGCAGTTGCTGAGATCTTCAAAAAATAAGATCGATAGAATAATGGTTCCTCTTGAAGCACAACTGAATGTAAATTCAGGTTATGATGAACCTATTCATCCTGTTTCAGTGTATCTGGAAGCCCTAATGCCATGTCTTGTTGCGCTTTCAGTGAGAAATGATGCTCCTTACGTACTGAGTGTTACCAAAGTCACTGAAGTCGGGGAAAATGCTGCCAATTTTCATATTAAATACATGGAAGGTCTTGTTCTTTTTCCTAATACTGTTACACAAGTTGCTGTTATTGTTTACAGTCCCTTAGAAACTCCCGAGGTAAACATGAACTGCAAATTGGTCATACTAATAAATGACACAAGTTCTCAGATTGAAATTCCCTGTGAAGATGTAATCAGTATTGGTCCACAACATGAATTAGATTCTTGTATTGGATATAGACTGCAGTCCAGAGATGTAGAACATGCCAATGCGCATATAACTTTAAGCAGCAGCAAGCAGCCACCATCAGAGATGAAGGTATACAGATTTTTCTCTATTTTTTCTTTCTGAAATAAATTTTCTGGCTGGAATGCATTGCATTGATAGGATTTGTTACTCAACAAGCAAAATCAATATAATTTCGGTTTATCTTGTTGCAATACAATCACCAGACATCATGTTCTACTTCATATGGGGCAGCAAAACAAAACTAAGCAGCAAAATGAAACTAAGGGCCCCATTTGGCGTGGCTTCTGAGAAGCCGATAGGAGCTTTTGACACTCAAAAGCAGCTTTTAGACCCTTTTGGTTAAGTTTATGAACTTTTTCTGGAACAACTTTTAGAGGAAGTTGGTGTAAGTGTTATGCCTTAGGTTCAATCAATTTTGGACATAAATACTTTTAATATATAATTGATGCATATTTGTGGTAAAATCTATTATTTAATTGAATTAATGTTCTAATAAATTAAATAATAGAATCTGTAAATTCAAGTCTTGGTAATTTGTTAATCACATGGAGTTATGATTGTGAGATACAAATTACATATGACTGAATTTTAAATCGTTCGTGTTCGTATGTAATAACGAGATACAGATATCGTTATTACGGATAGACCATCACGTGTGACATTTTTTATTTGTAAAGTAATTAGCTGATCTTACAACTTAAGGTGTGGTGACACTTAAATGAACATGTGGATGTTTTGTTATAAAACAAAATATTGGAAACCTGTTGGGGAAATTCCATATGGATAACCATCTGAGTGTCAGTGGTTAATCTCTAACGTTCGGTAGTGGAATTGGTCATTTGACTTGAGAGGTTATCATAGTGCCTTATTTGAGGACAATCATACTTTGGTGATGTTGGATGTTGCTCTGTCAAGGATCGATAATACGGAATCTTTCTGGTATGTAAAGAATCATATGAAGATTGTGAATGATCAGTAGATGATTCGTCACTCTTAAATAGTAGGAGATTATGATCTACATTTCATTCAGTTAAGTTAATAACGAAATCATTGGCCAAGGTGTACTCATAAGCTGAAAATGAGTTTTCGACTTACATTGACTTAGCCCCTGTTTGGTACACATTAAAATTTTCATTTTCATTCTTCTACTCATGTTCAACCACATATTCTTCAATAAAATAATATTTTTCATCACATCAATAACATTTCCTTATTTTTCAACCACACATTCTCCATTAATCTACTATTCCAGAATACATTCTTTCAAAATAATCTAGCTCAAACACACCCTTAATAGTGGAATGAAAGATATGATCGATAATAGAAATTGACACATCCATATCTCGTAATTGATCGAATCATATTGACGAAAGGATTATAGTTTCACGGTAAACGAACAACTTTGATTTTGTCATACCACGTGACATTTTTCGTCACATGTATTCTCTTGGCACATTGTTAGATGTCAATCTGGGACAACGAATATGAATTTGTGATAAATTAATAAGGGTATTTTAATTTATCGATCTTGATTAGATCAAAATAATAATTCACGTCATTAGGTATCGTGATCAGGAATATTATGGGTCACACATAAAAAGGAGAACTAAAAGAATGCGATTTTAATTAATTAAGTAACAAATGTTGTACAATTAATTAATTGTGTTGTTTGTTAATAGGTCTGAATTAATTAATTCATGGACCATATTTTATTATTGGATTAATTAAATATTGGACCGGGTTAAGCTTAAAAGACAAGCCAATCCCATTTGGACTTATATTAAAAAGCCATTAAGGTTTCAGAAAAATAGAACAGAAAATAATTCATATTTTTGCTAGTACAAGAAAAGAGAAACCCTAATTCTCTCATTCTTGTTCCCTGTATGGATTTTCATTGGAGGTTGGACAATTGGACAGCTGGGATTGCAGTTCGTGATTGTTCGTATTCCAAAATCAGCAAAGGAGTTTGTAGAATTTATAAAAGGTACAATTATTCTAAACATAATTTCTATCTAAACACAAAGCAGAACCGTGGTGGGAATTGAAAAATATTTATTTTCCACTTTACATTTCCCAACAGTTGGTTCAATGTGGTTTCCTCTAAAAGCATTTTCGTAATTAGAAGTTCTTTTAGAAATTAGTTTTCAAATAAAAATTAAGGTAATTTCCTTAGGATGCTCTTCTATAGGAAGTAAAATCAAAAGTCATGCTAAACGGGCTCTAATAGATTTTTAAAGCTGTTTGTTTGACATTATGATTACTCGTAACTGTGCAAGGGATGAAAGGAAAAGAGAAGGGTATCTTAAACTGATTGTTATTATGAGTGAATTTGGCTTATACTTTGCATCTTTGACTTTTCAGTTTTCACACAGCTCATTTCTGAGTCCTAAAACCAGGATGTGACACGTGAATTTTGCATTTGATTTAATTGATTAGTTGGTTGGTACTTGGATTGTGCTGTAAGGAAATGACAATAGGAGATAATTTAATAGTTGCAATGAAATTGAGTCGGGGGAAAATTTTGATAGAATGATATTTGAGTGGATTACTCATATCTGGAGAAATGCATCTGGAGAAATGCTAGGCCAGAACATAATCTGTTTGTTACTTGTTGTAATTGGATGAGGCGTGGAAGTCTTACTTGTTCTTTACTTTTGTTTGTTGGATGAGTAGGAAGGTTTCTGTATCTCTTCATGGAAGTTTCCAGTACCTGCAGTACATGGCATGTAACTTTATGTACATATAATAGAAAATCTAATAGCCTCTTGGAATGCGTTCTCACTTGGAGCAAAATATAGGTCATATTTCCGGTACTCGACCTTCTATTTTCTGCTTCTATAGTTCTATGGGTTGAAAAGTTCTTGGTATAGCGCAGATGCCTCTGTCCTGTTACGAATTAATCAAACAATTGTTCATCCTGTAATTGTGTGATATGCCTTTTATACATAATTTGGCTCTGTATTGACTTACAGTATCTTTCTTCCATCTTTAAATATTTTCACTTATATGCTAAAATCATGTATTTCAACTTTCTTGCATATAGTCATTTATTAATGTGAATCCGTATCTGAAGGCAGTGGATGCAAGAGAAGCAGAGGAGCTGGTGCTCGGAAACTGGAAGTCTCATGCGGCCACAAAATTCATGTCTGTTCTTGATGAAAATGAAGTATTTTTCCCTGTAGTTCAAGTTGGAAGTCATTGGTCTCAGTGGGTAACTGTCAAAAACCCAAGCCAAGATTCAATTGTGATGCAGCTTGTTCTTAATTCTGGAGAAATTATTGATGAGTGCAGGACATCTGACACTCTTATGCAACTGCCTTCATCCAGTAGTTTGGTGTGTAATAAATCAATTGCTCATACAAGGTATGGTTTCTCAATAGCAGAGAGTGCAGTGACAGAAGCTTTTGTTCATCCTTATGGTAAAGCGTCCTTTGGCCCAATTCTCTTTCGTCCCTCTAATCGATGTGAATGGAAAAGCTCAATTTTGATAAGGAATAATCTCTCTGGTGTGGAGTGGTTATCTTTGCGTGGATATGGGGGGTTAGTTTCCTTGGTCTTGTTTGATGAGGCTATTCCTGTGCAAGGTTTAGAATTTAAGTTAAACTTGCCAACTCCACATAGTTTTTTGTCTCCAGACATGTCACATTACATGGAAGACAAAAGTCTTGCCTGTTCTGAGCCTTTGATAAAAGAGCTGTACGCCAAGAACACGGGAGACCTTCCTTTAGAGGTAAAGCGAATTGAAGTTTCTGGAGCTGAATGTGGTATGGATGGGTTTCTAGTAAATACTTGTAAGGGTTTTTCTCTTCTGCCTGGGGAATCTATAAAGCTTCAGATATCATATCAGACTGATTTCTCTACAGCTACAATAAAGAGGGACCTTCAACTGGTTCTGGCATCAGGGATTTTTGTGATTCCTATGAAAGCAAGCATTCCCATGTCTGTACTCAACTTCTGCAAAAGATCTACATTCTGGATTCGAGTTAAGAGATCCATGGTTGCGATTCTTTTTTCCATTTTCACATTGTTACTGCTGCTCTGTTTCTTATTTCCCCATGTAACGGTGTTTGGCTTTCAAGAATACTTGTTTAAGAGTGGGAAAAGCTTCATCTCCACTGTGAGCTTTGTAGAAAAATGTTCTAATGCGCATCACAATCCCAAAAACCATAGCAGGTATCCCAAATCCCAGAAAATGAGTGGCCTTATAAGTTCAAATGGGAAAGACTTGCTAGAATCTGATGGTCGAGCTGGTGCCCGGAAACATGTAAATCCATCTATGGGATATCAAAAGCAAACCAACACTCTATTGAATACTCAACAAGAAGCGATATCATCACTCTCTTCACTGTCAAAACCTGTATCAGTTGAACGCCCTGATATTCAAGATGCATCACAAGCTGGAATCCTGACAGTTAAAATTGGAAAGGGGAAGGGAAGAAGGCGACGGAAGAATAAGAGTTCCAGTACAGCACTAAGTGGACTTTTTGAAGTTTCAAGCAGTCAGAGTGGAAATTCTACACCGACCTCACCCTTTTCACCTGTCACATCTGTGGAAGCCAAACATACATTCACTCAGGTAGCTGACCAGCAATGTGATAAAAGCACATTTACAGAACCTCACTCTAAGGTAAATGCATTGGGGGCTGATCTTTCTTTGAATCTTAGCAACAGTAATTGGTTCTTTTCTGCTCAAGAGAAGCCAAGTTTAGCAAGAAAAGTGGCTGGCAGAGCTGTTATGATGACTTCTGCAACCTTTCCTATTTCTGGAAGGGCTCCCCCACATTTGACACGTCAATCTCCCGTTTTGGCTTCGACATCTACAATTGCTTCACATGCGCGGGCTCCTGGTTCCAAACTTCATGATAAAAAACCGGATAAAATTGAGCAAAAGATGGGGATTGAGGAAAATTATACTTATGATATATGGGGGGATCATCTTTTTGGACTTCCTTTGACTGGTAGTTCAAAGGAGGATTCTAGTATGTCACCTCATGCCGCAGAGGGCAGCTCTGAGAGCTTCTTTCTGAGTGGCCCCCAAACCCTCATGACAAACTCTCAACTACAACTTGTAAGTGCTATACCAGAGGGTTAATAATAAATTTCTTAAGTTCTATTTAATTTTGTGTAGATTCAATCTCTTTCAAAAAAAAAATTAACGCGTTTTTAAGTATTAAAGCAACTGAAACCATGCCTGAGTTAAACCAATAAAATTAAGTACTTCTAATTCAGCAATATCAGTTCCATTGGATAATTTTTTTAACCGAGAAATTAACAATATAATGCCTTGAAAAATTTGGTCACCTGTAATATTGAATTAGCAATTTTTTTGAGTGAATTCACTAGATTGGAAAATCTATGCATTATTATCTTGACAACTTGAAGGAAAACAAATAATAATAGAGAAAACAATTGTCAGGAGAATGATACTAAAAAGAGCTTAAAAACTGTTGCATGGTATAGATCAGAATAGTTTGTATTTATTCATATTTTAGTGTTTTTTAGAGCATATAGTTGTATATTATTAGTTTTTGTTGTAATTTTCTCTTATGTGGTGAGGTTAATGTTTAAGGTCAATGATCCTTTTAATATTATAAGAATTGATAGATTTAATGTATCAATTATCGCATTTTAGTGACTGTATTCAATCTGTTATTTATTTTAAAACTCGATATGCTATAATATGAATTATTAGTCATTCTTTTATTTGTATTATGTAAATATGTCAAGATTTCTTAGAATAATTTGTAGGTGATTTGGGTGGTTTCTTTTTAATTTCTCTCTGGAATTGTATACAACATGTAATCCTTCCAGTGAAAAAAATATACAGAAAACAGAAATTTCTTCTACAGTTCTCTTTATCTTTTGGCGTGAGAGCAAAGTTTTGGGTTCAAGACTCCTTGCAACCCATTTAATACAATTGTTCACGTGCTGGCTTTGATAGGAAAAAAATAAACCCCTCCTACATGTGGGGGGACGTGTTGAAAGTAATATTGTTTCGTGACATGAACCAGAATGCACTGTTTCGGCCTTCTCAAGGCTGCTTTTGTCCTCCTGTCTATCGTGTGCTTGTTTGTGCATGTGTGCGTGGTTTCGGAATTTTAGAACTTAGTGTAAGATTGATTGATGCCTTAACAAATGTTAATAGTTTGAAGTGTTTCTTACTATATTCCATTTGAATTGCTTATATGTAAATTAACTATTTTGGGCATATTAATCTGACGCAGTTCTTAGTGCTAAGCTTTGATAGTTGGCATAACTGAGTCCACGTTTCCCATTTATTGATGCATAGCATGTTGGATAAAGGAAATCAAATAGCACCGGTCGGTACTAACAAAGAAAAAGGAGCTACAATGTTCATAATTTATGGTTGTGTTTGCGAACTAAAGTATGCACTTTGAGCCTAAGCGGACATTGTGTTTTAAAGATTGGTAGGATGCTAATGTTTGTGTTGCTTGCTCCAAGGGTCGTCAAAACGGTGTTTTCCAATTTTAGTTTCACGTTATGTTTCTCTACCAAAGAATCAATTCAAATGACTCCAACCCACAACTAACATGTTCACCTCGATTGCTTCTCAATCTCACCTACAAAAGATAAGATAATGGTGATGATTTGTATCCACGAAGACAAGAAGAAAAACCAATGAAGGAGATACAAAAACGGAGACCAAAGATGAAAGAAGCAAGTGCTGGTTTTTAGAATTAATGGCAGTTGGATTTTTCTCAGCACAAGGCACACACGTTTCTCTCTCAATAGGGCAACCATGTTTTCTCCTTTCACACACAAATTATCCACAAAATGGGTAGGGCAAAGATGCCATATATATAAGTTAGGTTAGGTTTTAGTGGACCAATAAAAGAGGTTAAATGAGCCAAACTTCAAAGTCATTCAACAGGTAATATATACGAGTCATAAGCAATATTAATTGTTTAAGTTACTTTCAACGGCCTACGATAATTTCAAGTTGAGCTTTTGGACTTGGTTGTGGGTAATAATTTAATCCTACGTTTACATCATCACCCAAGATTCATTGGGTATCAAAATCTAACAAATCTCCACTTGATACACAATCAATCTGCAAGCAATCAAATCGCAAAGTTAAAGCTTACATAATTAAGGCAACCAATAAAATTGGAATCATGGACATTTTCTTGTGTTTCAGGCCTAAAACACATATTATACCTGTTTCATGTACTCATTAGGGCTAAGGTCAAAAAAATACCAAAGTAAAAGAAAATAATCATAGTAATCAATCAAGAGCAAATAAATATGTAATGGAGATATCATATATGATAACACGGATATTTAAAAAAAAAAAAGAGAAAGAAATGTTCACAGAACAACAGTTCATCAATGAATCGGTTAATACATATGCTACAAATGCATAAATGACCCGACGAAAAGATCTCACCACACTTATCCTATCACATTTCGTGTTGTTCATACTTCGAAAACACATATTTCACCTCATCCCCAACCATGTCACTAGACTGATCACTCAACTCATGTCTAACGGTATACCTCTATAGATCCTAAGTCATTGGAATAATCCTCTATCACCACACCACTTCTCCAAACCTAAGTGGATAATGGGTTTTCACTTAACAAAAGTGATAGAAGTGTCTTTCTCACACTCCAACTTATCAAGGTCTCTTCACAGATAAAAGATTTCAACATTTAATCACATCTCTACTTGTGATCCAGATGTCACACTCCACATCCCCGGTATAAACCACCAATGTACCCCTTGGCATCTATACTTTACATCACCAATAGACACTCATCACACATACTGTTAATGCATCTTAACCCACATGCATGCAAATAATTACACCAAGTAATTAAATTGATCTCAAAATTCATGCAAATGTACATATCAAACACATTGAAATGCACATATAACCATGCAACAGAATTAAACAATCACACACATGCAGAAAGGATTACACACGGATGCACATGTAGTAACGTGTTTACTCTCAATAAATCTCACTAGGGTCATCACTCGACCTTATAACAACATTTGCCTCGTCTCTCATTTTACCCTTCTGCTTATTCTTCTTCTTAGGACAATCCCTTACAAAGTGTCCAGATTTATCACAATTGTAACACCACTTACCACTGGACTTGTTCCAACCCTTACCATTCTTCTCATTGCCTTCATCACTCGAGTCACTACTGTCTTGAGCTCTACCCAAATTCATTTGCTTAAACTTCATTCTACTCCTCGTCATATATACCTCAACACTCTCCTTATCATATTTTTCAGCCTTAATCTCAGTCTCCTTACTCCTAAGGAAATTTATGACAATCTCGAGTGTTGTGTCTCTATTATACTTAATTGCATTCTTAACCTCTCTATATAAATCAGACATAGAATTAAACAAAATAATGGTCTTATACGTTTCAGATACCTTTTCATCACAGTTATCGATATCCTGAACAAGTTTGTTGAAAATATCTAGATTATTACCAAGATCCTTTAAATGATCTATTTTAAAACTGAAAAATCTTTCAAACAAATACAATTTATTAGAAGTAGACTTAAACAAATATAAGTCCTCCAACTTTTGCCAAAATTCTTTTGTAAAATCAAAATTTTCAACTTTTTTCAAAACACTGTCAGATAGATGTAAAATAATTGAAGTGTAAGCAAGTTCATTATATTCTTCCTTTTGTACTTTTGTCAAATTTGCAGGAAATTTGTCGTCTATAGCTTTAAAACTTTTTGTTGAACCAAAATTTCCTTCATACTTTATTGCCAAATTGAGAAATCTCATTTTCCATTGAAAGTTCCAACTTTGCAATGTGAAGATATTTTGAAGAAACAGAACAACTAAAGTGCACAAATAGACCACACAAAGTAATCTTAAGGCCGCAGTATACATCGTTCTAGTTTCCTAAAGTTTCGTGAGACTCAAGATCTTAGTATCAAGGGAATATTCAAACAGGTCAAGTCTAGGTGTTCTAACAAAATAATCAAATACAACATGAAGGTATATTAACAAAAATTCAAATTTTCATGAATGTAGTCTCACACAGTGACTAAACAACAATTAAAAGCACAAAATTAATTACCAACTTGCAATCAAATTCAACACTTCAAATATGACAAATAATTCTTAAATTTCTAGCATAAGCAATGTTACTCCACTCGGTAACTTCAATCCTAATGTCACCTTACACAATGATGCGCTAATACTGAAATTTAAATTGGAATAAGCCAATATACCAGAGCGGACCAATCTAAGTTCGTAATATCGAGATGCAAATTTATCACTTTAGGAACCACCATTATTTGTCCTAGTCTCCAACAATCGCAAAAATCAATCAACCACGATTGAATTCCGAACACGCGAAGAACATAATCGTTCAAACTTCGCTGTATAACCTGAAACTAAAAACTAACACCGCAATGTCAGAAAAATTGTCAACAACAAACTGCCTGAAGAGACCTCCGTCGGAAGATGCCACATGCACTTGCCAGAGTTATGCGCGTAGTTCTCACGCGCCTCAACCACGCACCGACCACCCAGGGGCATCTCCCCTGCACTTCACGATGATAGTCTCCGTTTCGTCAAACTCCTCAATCGGGTGAAAATCACGAAAATAGCCTCGGATTTTGGGCAGTTTTCTAGACTTTTTACGATCTGTTTTCTGCTTCGTTTTAGTCAATTTTCTAACAATTGTTGCAGAAGCTTGCTCCAAGGGTCATGTGTTTTCGGGCTCAGTTTCACATTATCTTTTTCTACCAAACAATCAATTCAAATGACTCTAACCTACACCCAATATATTCACCCTGGTTGCTTATCAATCTCACCTACAAAGGACAAGATAATGGTGATGATTTGTAGCCACAAAGGCATGAAGAAAAACCAGTGAAAGAGACAAAAATGGAGACCAAAGATGAAGGAAGCAAGTGCCGATTTTTGAAACTAATGGCAGCCGGATTTCTCTCCACAACGCACACACGTTTTCTCTCTCAATAGGGTAGTCGTGTTTTCTCCTTTCACACATAAATCATCGACAAAACGGCTAGGGCAAAAACACCATATATATAGGCTAGGTTAGGCTTTAGTTGAACCAATTAAAAAGGTTAAATGAACCAATATTTAAAGTCATCTAAGAGGTAATATATATGGGTCATGAACAACATTAATTGTTTAAGTTACTTCCAACGGCCAGTGGCGGACCCAACACCTGGTCAGCCCCCACGGCCACCCGTGCTGGGTCCGACGGGAGCTTCAGCTTCTTCAGGTTCTGCACCTGCGTCCACCGCCACCGCCGGGAAGAAGATGAAAGGAATAAGAGAAGACTGAGTTTTGTTTTTTCACTTCTTTAATGGTTGGGCTTTTTAAAATTAAAATAAGGCCTAGCCGGCAGTTGGGCTAGCCCAATCTATGGCAAACATTGAAGGAAGTTGCCAAGTCCATTCCCAAATCCAATGCCCACAAAATCAAATACAATCCAATCCCTAAATTGAAACCCAGGTAGAGAAGTAGAATGAGGAACCGAGGGCAAGGAAGGGAGACGACTGCACAGGAAAAGCACGAAGCATCATCAGGTCAGGTGCCATCCAAAATGCAGAGTCCTTTCACTCATTCGCTAATTTGATTTTCCACGATGTTAGCTATTTCTTTGTTTATTTTCGTATTTTCAGTTTCTTGTGGATTATGGTTCTTATTTAGAATATCCGGACAATTGTTTGAATTTGTTTACCTTTATTAGTTTGTATATATGTGATAATGTGAAGAAATTGATGAATTGAGGATTCTGTTGTGTCAGCTGCAGCATTCTATTTTTCCTTTTTCCTTCTTCTTTTTTGTGGTTTTGTGATTTATGATTTATGAATTATGAGAAATGATAATTTATGTTATATTATTGTAATTCCAATGTGTCGACTGTCATTTATTAATTTTTATGATTTATTTTGGTCCCGTGGCTATCATATTCAATTGAATTTCATGAAATTTAACTGCAAANTGAAACCCGAACCCGTAATTTGTATGTTGTCATTTTTTATTTTTATGAGTTATTTTGGTCCCGTGGATGTGATATTCGATGGTAAATCATGAATTTTAAGTTTTTAACTGCAGATTGAAATTGTGCAATGAAATGCAAAAAATTGGTGTTTGTCTAATTATCTCATTGTCTGACTTATTTGCTACCGTCTGTACTATTGGTAGTTGGTTTTCTGTTCAACCATTCTCCTCTTAATTGTCGATGTTGACCGGTCAACATCCGTCCGGGCTGAGCTTCAGTCCTGGGTCCGTCCCTGCCAACGGCCCACATTGTTTTCGGGTTGAGTCTTTGGACTTGGTTGTTGTAATTTAATCCAACGTTTACATCATTGCCCGTATTCATTGGGTATCAAAATCCAAAAGTTTGGTTATGAGAAATTAATGTTAGAATGCTGTGACTTTCATGTTATAATGGCTGTTTATGACTTGACATTATATATACATCCTATTGCTGTTATGTACCGCAAGTTTTTAAAACCAAGTGGACAACTGAAGATAAGGTAGACTTGAGCTTCTTAAGAGTGACGTTGATGGGAGAAGAGAGTGCCGGTGGTGCCAGTTGACGCACGCTTGGAAATAGCCGGCAAATGAGGAAGGTGAAAGCACTTGACAGTGATTCCTTAATTGGTATTTTGAGCGGACCATCTTCTTTTCTCCCTGCAGAAGCTGGCAAAGACAAAATTGCAGGTTCGAAAATGATATGACTATCCTGACAAAAGGATGAAGTCTCAATCATTTATTGTTGTTGTCTCAGTACATGCATGTGTGGTCATTTTCTCTTATCCTATTCTCTGGCTTCTAGAATTTCATAGGTAATAACTTCGTGTAACGACAATATAACAGCAAATGACAGGGACTGTTCTATTTGTGGTCTCATCTTTATGGGACCTTGATGACATAGCATTGATGTCACACACTCCTTGAAAATAGAATCCGCGAAAAACTAATATGGGCATACTCCAAAAAAGATCTCTATCGTAGCTCATCCAAACAACGAGTATCTATAATTGATTCTATGTAAGTAATAAACAGTGATGTGAGTGATTGAAGTTTGTGATTTTAGTCGGTGTAAGATGAACATTTGTTGTTTTAACATGTTTTTTAGCTTGAATTTTTAGCAATTTTCTTCTATTGATGACATCATATTATTGTTTTATTGCTTCCTTGGATCTGGATAGAAATATGCAATTTTTATTTATTTATTTTTTTTTCAATTACTGGAATTCACATAAAAGATTTGTTGGGATTTATATGAATTCACAAATTACATACAAAATGAGAAAAAAAAAATAAAAATAAAAAAAATCAGCATCCACAAATGTATAAGAATCTATTCTCTTGCTCATATCAATTATGGTTCGGATATTTTTTTTTTTTTTTTCCTTCCAACTTTTAGAGGGTTTTTGGTGTTGATTAAAATCAGATTTTTAGTGGATTGTGAAAGAAGTTTTTGAAATATGTGTTTGAAAAAATGTGGCACATGAAAGATGTGGTTGATATTGATTGTTTGACTTTAACTTAAATTAAAATCAGATTTTAATTCAACCCAAACAAACCCTTAGCAACTTTTCATGAACGAGTGGGTTTAATTATGTCAGGGCACTAGTTTTGGTTAATTATGTTAATGGTTATTGGAGTTTTTTTCTTACACTAATAGTCATTCAAGTTTTTAACTACTACACTAATGATCATTCGATAAGAACAAATTAACATTAAATCTCACGTGGCATCATAAAGTGTCAACATGATATCAAATAATGTTATTTACCAAGTCAATGTTTCAAAATTTGTTGTTCACAAAAAAAAATGTGGGTTTTCTCACAATTTAAGTCCCAAAAAATAATCAAAATTGAACTTTCATTATATTTTCTGATCTGAATGGGTATAATTTTCAAGTCTTCAATTTTGTTGACTTGGTGTAATAAATAAAACTGACTGGTGACACTTTGACACTTAATGGTGTCATGTAAGATTAAATATTAACATTTTTAATTTAATAATCATTAGTGTAATAATTATAAAGTCGATTGATTATTATCTTAAGAAAATAATATCAGTGACCGTTGGTATGGACATTTTTCAACAAAGATATCATCATTAAATTAACCAAAATTTACCTAACATGATAGACCAGAATGAAAGTATCAGCTTATGCAAGCAAATTTACCAATTTTTTTTATTTTTATTTTTTTTGCTTGGGTGGTTTTTCGTTGTCCCGCCAATCACTAAAGTGGATTCCATCTATTTAAAATAATGGTTAGGTTGAGTTGGCAAATGTGACGTTAATTTTCTTCACATTTGTGCCCACCTTGACTAGCAAAAAGTCCTTGAACGTTTCGTTGTAGAAAGAAAAAGTCTTTAATACTCGGCTTCTTTCGCTTATGAGTTGGACATGATGCATAAACTTGAATTTTCCAGGGACCATCAATTTTCTCCCCCTGCATGAGCTTGCAAAGAGAAATTGCAGCCTCGAAAATGATAGGATCATTAATTGGCTTCTAAATTGCAAAGAGTATTAATATTTTTGTCTTCAATAATTAATCAGGAGCACAATGTCACAGCAAATGTGGACAGGGACCGGTCTATATGTGGCCCCTAATAACAAAATCGATGTTAGAAGAGGAAATTGAGGAAAATTAATGGCTTCAAGTCCCCAGCACAACACTAAGATGTGATAGAGGGTGTGTGTTAATGGACACATTCCTAAGTTTTCTTTGCAGCTCTAGTCATAGTCACTTCGATTTGAGAAGTAGTGACGAGTTGGGATTTGAATTGTCATTGCACGCTTTTGTGTTTAGACGTAGATAGTACTTTTGACATGTTGATGAGCTTTAAGATTTAGCAATTTTCTTATATTTTGAAGCTTGTTGGTAAAAATATTCAATGTTTGAGATTTCTTCTGCAGGGTTCAACCGAAATGAAAATCGAGAGTTTCTTGTAGAATGTTACAGAATGAATATGATGTGCAGGGATATTTATGTCATTAGCAGAATGTGGGTAGGCTCGCTCGGGCAACGGGCAACGGGCAACGGGCAGGTCCGGGCTCGAGCCGACGCCCCAAAATGGGGCTCGGTCCTAGCCTCAGCTCGGTCTAACCGAGCCCGACTTGGGCTTTTTTGGAGCCGAGTCCGAGCCATCAAGCTTTTTTACCATCCTGAAGTTAGATTAGCTGGAAGTTAGTTAAGCTGTTAGTTTCTTCAGTTGTTGAGAGTGTGAATGTATATATAATCGACTGTACACCTCATTATGAACATGATTTTCATTTCTCTTAACTCACACATCTCTTGTGAGCTCTAGATTTCCCTTTCCCGCTTTTTTCCTACATCTTCTTTTCTTTCTCTGCTTTAGCATATTCTTCATGCTATCAGAGAATTGAAAGCTTCCATCCATGGCTAATAACTTTGAGAATCAAGTTGAAGGTGAAGATCCACCCATTGCTGCTCATCGAGTGATGTCAAATCCTTCAAGTCCATACCATATGCATTATGGAGACAATACAGGGATGCCAATTGTATCTGTTATCTTGTCTCATGAGAACTATTCAACATGGACCTGAGCAGTAGAAATGGCACTTGGTGTGAAGAATAAAGGTTTCATTGATGGCTCCATACGTGAGCCTCCTGCTAGTTCGCCTCTTCATGCTGCTTGGCGTAGGTGTAAGCACATAGTTTCATCATGGATCTTCCTAAGGAGCTATATCCTAGTGTTATGCACAAGGAATCAACACGTCAAATTTGGTTGGAATTGAAGGATAGATATAGTCAAGGCAATGGACCAAGGATCTACCAGCTGAAGAAGATGATTGTTTCAATTACACAAGGGAATGGTTTGGTTAGTGCCTATTTCAACAAATTGAAAGGTCTGTGGGAAGAATTGTCAAACTATAGACCTCAAGATCATAATTCCTATTATGAAAAGGAGCAGATCTTACAGTTTCTGATGGGGTTAGATGACTGTTATTCTAATGTGCGTAGTCAGATCTTGATGATGGATCCATTACCATCACTTAACAAGGTCTTCACATTAGTTCAGCAGGATGAAAGATAGAAAGATGTAGCATCCAAAAACCAGAATAATGTTGAGGCAGCTGCCTTTGTTAGCAAGTTGATGGCTAGATCAGTGAACTCTGGTAGTGGATAAAGGCAAGCTTATCAGAACCAGAATCTCAAGAGAGAAAGATCTAATGAAGCTACTGTGGAATGCTTGGAAATTTGCAAGGAAAATATTACAAATTGCACGGATATCCACCAGGATACAGGTTGGGTAAGAACAAAGGCAAGGAATTTACTCCAAGTGCAAATCAGGTAACTACTTCACCAGACCTGTCCATTGCAATCTCAAATCTAACTATCACACCATAGCAATGTCAACAAGTTTTGAACATATTGAAGCCATAACTTTAGACTCAATTTTCGAATATGCCTCCTCAACCACCACTAGTGCCAAGTTTACCAGATGCTTCAACTTTTTCAGGTAATAAGTTTTGCTTAAGTGTCTTAGACATATAGGAGAAATGGATAATTGATACTGGAGCCACAGATCACATGGTGTGCTCCACTAAGCATCTATCTTCTATCACTGCTGTTGCAAATACCAGGGTCAGGCTACTTAATGGGGATAGTGCTCTTGTGACTCACATAGGAACTGTCAAATTGTCCAATACCCTATCATTATCAAATATCTGGTGTATTCTCTCTTTCAAGTGTAATCTAATCTCTACAAGTAAACTCATACATTCTCTTCATTGTTGTCTAATGTTTCTTTCCAACTATTGCTTCATTTAGGACCTCTATACCTGGACAATGATTGGAGTGGGGAAGCTTGAGGATGGCCTATACCACTTCCAGCATAATAGTCCTTCAGAAAACAACATCTCATACACAACTTGTCCTGCAGCCTCTCCATCTCATAGGAATCATTCCTTGATTGTACATAATTATTGTAATAAACTTGTGAACAACACAAATGTTCCAGCATTTACTGCTGCCACTAGATTGCCAGTTGATTTGTAGCATTTTATATTTGGTCATGTTCCTCATTCTAGAATTTTATGTCTGCATAAATCTATACCTAAGATTGTCTCAGACTCTGAATTTCATTGTAATGTTTGTCCTTTAGCAAAATAGCATCGTTTGTCATTTCGTAACAAATCTCATGCTTCTAAATCTACCTTTGAACTCATTTACTGCAATATTTGGGGTTCATATCAGACCCCCTCACTTGATGGTTCTAGATTCTTTTTAACTATCGTAGATGACTATAATACGAGCACTTGGACATTCTTGATGCAAAATAAATCACAAACCAGACATACCCTTCAAACATTCTTTTACATGGTTGAAAATTAGTTCAATGCTAAAATCAAAACCTTGAGGTCTGATAATGGAGCTGACTTTGCCATATCAGAATTCCATGCTTCAAAAGGTGTAGTGCATCAACTGAGTTGTGTTGAAAGACCACAACAAAATGGAGTTGTTGAACGAAAACATCTACATCTATTGAATGTAGCAAGAGCACTCAAATTCCAAGCAAACTTCCTAACCATTTTTAGGGGGATTGCATACTCACAGCAACCTACCTAATTAATCGAATTCCTAGCCCAATATTGTCTGAAAAATCACCTTATGAAATCCTATTTTCAACAAAACCTTCATATTCACATCTAAGAGTATTTGGCTCACTATGTTATGCCTCTACTCTCCACAGAAATAGATCAAAGTTTGACCCTCGTGTAGTACCTTGTATTTTCATTGGTTATCCTCTTACTCAAAAGGCCTACAAACTGTATAACCTCATTACCAATACTACCTTTGTGTCAAGGGATGTTATTTTTCATGAAAACATATTTCCCTTCCATGATAATACATATTTGGATTCTTTTGGTTCCTCTAGTGATGATGACCTTAATCACTCTCATGATCCTCTGTTTCTATCTCCTACCAATCTCATATCAGAACCTATGCCTCACACTCCTAGTCATGCTTCTATTATCTCACTTCCATCAGTGCCAATCTCACAATCCAGTACAATGATTTCATCTCCATCACCACCATTAGGCCCTAATCCACTTTGCAGGTTTATTAGACTCAGAAAGAATCCTAGATACTTGCAACAATTCCACTGCAACTTAGCATCTTAGACAAATTCTGTTCCATTTTCTGATAATCTTCACGCTCTATCCAATACACTAGGATATGACTTACTTTCTCCTAAACATAGGGCCAATGTGCTGTCACTATCCACCACTAATGAGCCTAGAACCTACAAGGAAGCCTCTCAGTCCCCTGTATGGTATGAAGCAATGGACAGTAAATATCAGGCTTTAATTACAAACAATACTTGGACTGTCACTTCCCTTCCTACCAACAAGAAACCAGTTGATTGTAGATGGGTATATAAGGTTAAACTCAAACATGATGGTACTGAGGAAAGGAAGAAAGCTCATCTTGTGGCCAAGGGATTCACCCAATAAGCTGGGCTTGATTATCAAGAAACATTTTCTCCAGTGGCTAAGTTAACTTCACTTAAAGCCCTTTTAGCAGTGGCAGCAAGCAAAAATTGGCACCCGCATCTGCTTGACATCAACATTGCTTTTCTTCATGGGGACCTTGAGAATGAAGTATACACGAGGATGCCACCTGGGTATAAGCAGCAGGGGGAGCATGGTGAAACCTTGGTATGCAGACTCAACAAGTCCATATATGGACTTAAACAAGTATCACGACAGTGGAATACTAAGATGTCTTCCTTCATCACTTATCAGGGATTTGTCCAATCAAAATCAGATTACTCACTCTTTAGCAAGAAAATGAGTTGCTCATACACTTTATTGTTCATCTATGTAGATGACATTATCATAAGGGAAAATGATTTAACATACATTGAACAATTTAAAAGGGGTCTTGATAATCAATTCAAGTTGAAGGATTTGGGAATGTTGAAATACTTTCTAGGACTTGAAGTTGCAAGATCCTCAAAGGGCATAGCTGTGTGTCAACGTAAATATGCCTTAGAAATTCTTGAAGATGCTGGTTATTTAGGATCCAAACCTATAAAATATCCTATGTTGCAAAACCTAAAATTAACTAAGGATTAAGGTGAGCGGTTGAGGACCCCAGTATGTATAGGAGATTAATTGGAAGGTTGTTATATCTAACAATCACTAGGCTTGATATGTCATTCTCCATACAAGTTTTAAGTCAATATTTGGAATCTCCTAGAAGGCCACATTTGGAAGCTGCATATCATGTTCTTAGATATGTTAAAGGAACACTGGGACAAGCCTCTTCTTTGCTGCAGATTCGAGTCTAGAACTTAGAGGATTCTGTGATGCTGGCTGGGCATCATGTGTGGATACCAGGAGATCTGGTACCGGTTTCTGCATATTCCTTGGGAGCTCTTTAATATCTTGGCGATCGAAGAAACAACACATTGTCTCAAGATCTTCAGCTAAGGCTGAATATAGGGCCATGGCTGCAGCAGTTTGTGAAATTGTTTGGCTCAAGAAGGTATTGGCAGATCTGGGAGTACAACATTCTAATGCTGCTCTTCTATTCTGCGACAATCAGGCAGCGATTCACGTAGCCAACAATCCAGTTTTTCACGAAAAGACTAAGCATATAGAGTTGGACTGCCATTTGGTGAGGAAAAGGGTGCAGTCTGGTGATATAAGAATCATGCATTTGTCCACACAAAATCAATTAGTAGATTTATTGACAAAGGCCTTAGCAGGAGTCAGGTTTCAAACTTTGTTAATCAAGATGGGTGTGTTAAATATCCACAAGCCATCTTGAGGAGGAGTCTTGCAGAATATTACGGAATGAATATGATGTGCAGGGATATTTATGTCATTACCAGAATTCAATTAGATTAGTTGGGAGTTAGTTAAGCTTTTAGTTGTTAGTTTCTTCAGTTGTTGAGACTGTGAATGTATATATAATCGACTATACACCTCATTATGAACTTGATTTTCATTTCTCTTCACTCACACATCTCTTGTAAGCTCTAGATTTCCCTTTCCCGCCTTTTTCCTGCATCTTCTTTTCTTTCTCTGCTTTAGTAGATTCTTCAAGTTTCGTGGTTAAAAAAATGTTGAATCTCGTCAGAATCATATTTTATCAGAACTCTTCGATGTAAGTTCCTAGGCTTGCAAGTGTGAGAAGGGCAGATGATCAAGCGCGGGAGCTTGTGTGTGTGTGTGTGTGAGAGAGAGAGAGAGAGAGAGAGAGAGAGAGAGAGAGAGNAGTAGATTCTTCAAGTTTCGTGGTTAAAAAAATGTTGAATCTCGTCAGAATCATATTTTATCAGAACTCTTCGATGTAAGTTCCTAGGCTTGCAAGTGTGAGAAGGGCAGATGAGCAAGCGCGGGAGCTTGTGTGTGTGTGTGTGAGAGAGAGAGAGAGAGAGAGAGAGAGAGAGAGAGAGAGAGTTGACGAACAATATATAAGTTCTGAAACTAATTCCAAAATTTCTTAAATTTTAACCTACAAGTTGATTCTTTCTTCTCATTAAATTTGAATTATGTAGATAAAGATAGTCATCTAATTCTTAAAGTTCTTATTATATTAAGCTAAACATGACTTGATACAATTAAGAAAGAGAAACGCATGATGTAATTATCTTTCACTATGTTCAGTTTAACTACTAAATATATGCATTAACAGTTAAAACACTGAACAAATAATTAATTGCAATAAACATCGATCATATAGTCCCATCCATGTCAATAATTTTGTAATTTCTACTATTAAAATGTTTGTAAAGGAGAAAGATGCACGAACTCTTTGTTAAGATTTATACTCCCAAACTTATTTTCGTCCTGATAAAATTTAACACTTCAGCATATCATAATTTTTTAAACAAATAAAAAATGAGTCGGGTATCAGAAAAATAAGTTGGCGTATTCCCATTTGTTATATATTATAGTGTGGCGATGTCTCCAAAATATATTATAAGGACAATTAAGGGAATAACAAAATTAAAGAACTTTAACTACAAATAATTACTTTATGATAAATTATTCTTTTATCTGCAAAG
>CAIGRR010035055.1:0-12451 GCA_903798365.1 Fraxinus sp. 1973-6204
CAAGAAAGAAGTTTTTCTCTCGACAGGTTGTGCAAAATATGTTTTCACAAATGATGAGTTCTCAGGGTCTTAGGCCAAATCACATGGCCATCTTGCCAAGATAGTCTGTAGCTATTACTGGCACAAGAGAAAGGCATGACTATCACATTCTACAAGAAGTTCGTGCTAGAATAAGAAATAGAGGAAGCAGACATCTGCAGATATAATTGTTACTCTGCACCAAGGTGACATTTTTTTGTATGCAATTTTTGCCCTAGTTCGAATAATTTAAAGGCCATTCTTACACCCTTCCACCAGCAGTCTCACCCATCCATTGAAAAACAAGATGCAATCAAACTTCACTTCATATCAAACTGTAGAAATATGAAAAGATTACAAATCACATGAAAAACTAGAAAGGTGAAATAGCAAAATTGCCTATTATTACAGTTGAAGTTTCAAACTTTGCTTTTCAGTCACAGAAAAAAGAACAAGAGTGATTGTCCCACACATATTTGTGTGGAAGATAACCATACTTATTTGCTTATAAGAAAGAAAATAAGTCCACAAACAAGCTCACAATGATATAAAAAATGAACCACAATTCAGAGAGTTGTAAGGGAGAATGGTGATTGATGAGAAACTGCCGGTGGATCTTTTCATAATAAAGTGCTGCAATATATTTTGGCCAACTATAGCTCTGTAAAATGTACGAGAGATCTTGTACAAGGAGAAGTAAAATCTAGATTTGCTAACTTTTGGAATATTCAAAGCAAAATGTAACTAAACATAAACTACGGAGGCTGTCAAAATTGAAAGAGCAGATAAAATTTTCCAGTGCACATCTACGGAAAAAAATAAATTGTCTAGGAGAATACAGCAGAGGTGTAATACCTGATTCCGATATGAATAAAATTCATTGCAACCTAATATTGTAATGTCAAGACCTGCATGACTAATCCAGTTGAGACATTAGAATTTTTTAAATTGTTTATTTACAGAGAGAATTATAAAATATCAGACATTACCTTGCATAAGAAGTTTTTGCAATGTGTCCTGCTTATTTTTGTCAAAAGCAGAATATGCTGCTGCTATTGTGTATTGCACTGCATATTCTACAAATGGATTCCTCGATGCACTGAAATCAGAGATCAGCATCAGAACTTTACATTAAAAACTAATTGTGAAATGTATTTTTTATATTCATTTGATTAAAAGAATGTAAGCTGTTAGCATAATTAGAGTATGCTCGATGCCCAATTACAAGTGATCAGAGAAGTGAAGCTCGCGAGAAAGGAAGATTATGTATGTACAAATTTGTGCTTACCTTGAAGAAACACACTCGAGAGTTAAATGTTTAAATGACATTTTGTACATAGTTTCTCTTTCCATTTGAGGAGAAGTTAGTTTCACATCTGCCCATGCCTGACATGTGATTAATAAATTTGTCACATGATACAATAGAAAGGACATAATTATCTCATCAGAAAGTGATCTCTGATCATATTCGCTTAAACTTCTACAAAAACATATTTAAGGATCAAACAAATAATTTGTCCTACTAAACGTTGCAGTATCTTGCACTTGCATTTAAACTTCTTTCACTCCTTAAAAATATAATGGCGAGGCTTCTGATTTGTTCATGAGACCCCCAAAAATAACAAAGATGGGTAAAGGAATGTATACTCAAATTAGTAGATCAAAGTTATTTTTCTAGATTCCACAGGAAACCATAAGTTGAAACATATATAGTAATACTAAAATTTGTTTGAAAGCAACGAGCTGACATGCATTGTTAATATAAGATACGTGTTCACACAAGAGGGAGGGCGTCATAAATGAAACTTCACTAACCCAAATAAGTAAACCTTAGGACACATTACTCCTTAAGCAATTAAAGAGAACAAAACTGCATCAGTAAATAAATCCAGCCATCATATACTCCGTAATCATGACAATATCCAAAAATTCATTCAGCTCAATACACAAATGATTATTTGACGAATTTCCAGCTTAAGCACAGCCCTGTATAACAATGTGTGATGAAAAATATCCTCCCAACGAAACATGACCAGAATCCAACACTGGTTCTATTTTTGCAAGCAAAGCTGGTTGATTTTAAGAATTTCCACGCGATGTCAAATCAGAAAGAGAACATTCCAAAAATATATATAAACTAAATAGAGATAAAATAAAATAAATTTAAACGAATCGAAATTTTATTCATAAAAGAAAAGATAAATATGTGTGTATTAAGCCATACGCACCCATGCCCAACTTTCAGATTTGATTTCCTCGTAAAGTGGCTTCACAATTGCATAAAATCGAGCATTTGTACTAAGTACAATTCCAGCATTAGGCCTCTCCAAAACAAGATAACCCCCAGTCATCAAGACCTTTCCAGGAGCAGAAGCAACTCTATCAACCATCAAAAGTAATAATATAGCATAAATTTCCCATTGTACGGAAATGTCATAGATTTAAAAAATAGAAACAAAATTAAAAATTAACTTACATAGCCATTTCTCTACGAGTGCGTTCAAGTTCAACTGAGTAGAACTGAAATTAAATGTCAATAGATATCACTGTGATTAAAAACTCATGTCGATTTATAAAGTCAACTGAACTGGAAGAACTGTACAAATAGTAAATCGATCAGACAGATAAATGATAACAAAATCTGGTACATAATGAATGGAACTGAGTTTGCAAAATAAACAATTTTAAGGTGGGTATGTATGTATTTATGTATAGATTAGAGAGAGAGAGAGAGAGAGTAGATTTTACCAGCTGATGATGCAGAGGATTCGCAGAGTTGAATCCCAGCGAAGGCGACGACAACAATGCACAAGGTTCGTGGGTGGGTAGGTGGGTCCGTCAGCAGTCTTTCTTTTTGTGCGTAGAATTTGACGTTCAGACTTCAAACGTGCACCACTACGACTGGTCCTATTTTACTAGCAATATTGGAGGGGAATTAGTTGAGATTGGCCATTCCTTTGTATCATTTTGTTCACAAGGCCCTTGATCAATTTTTAAAAAATTAAAGAAAATTTAATTATTTTAAAGTCTCAAAAGTCCAACTCACCCTCCCCTTGCATAACCAAATAAATGAAGAATTTTAACTTTTCCCTTCATTCACTAACGTAAACCCTTCTTCCCCAAATTCACAATTGCAAAATTAAATCTTCTTCTCTTTCAAATTCTCAAACACTTCGCATTCAAATCAAAAACAATATTTCTCCTTCTTCTTTTGTGGCGGAAGATTGTGCATAATTTTATAATTAACAGTTTTATCTGTCAAGGCAGGGGCTGACCCAGCACCCGACGAGCTCCTGCTACTGCCCGTGTTTAATCTGTCGGAAACTTTTTTTTTACAATAGATAAAATTTTTGGCGTATATAACTGTTATTTCATTTCATTTTCAAATGCCTCCTTTAGTTGAGTTAGTTAGAACTTGCAATTTTTGTGAGATGTATCTAGTTCGATTCTTTAGCTTGCAATTCATATATTTGTAGTTCTCCAAATTTTACCAAAATTAATGGCAATAGGGAGGGGAGAGTCGAACCCGTGACTATCATTAAAGATTATTGAAATCCTTACAACTATGGCACTTGTTAAATTTGATATTATTGTTAACATAATATTATATATTGAGTTTTAAATATTAATAAACTACATTGCCCTTACGATCATCAATTGTCGACATTGACAAGTCAATGTCCGCCTGGTCAAGGGTTGAGGTTTGAATCTACCTTCTGTGTTTCCAAAAAAGCAATGAGCTGACAGTTAGAAAAATCAATGTAAGTTTTCAAACCGATAAGGAGTTCTCTCTATAGTGTTCAAATTGTATTCAATTTCATCTATACATATTCTTCTTCTTCTTGTCAAATCCTTCGATTGAGTTTTTAAATTTATTGACCTGGACTCTATGAATTATATTCAATATTACATTTCTTGCTATAAAGATCATTTCTATAATTTTTATTCAAGCTCTCTTTGAAATATTTGCATTGGAAATTCATATTGGGGTTTGGTGGTTTTGGAGTTTTGATTCATCACTTGGTGTTTAGCAAATTCGTTTTATTGAGTTTTGATTCATCACTTGGTGTTTAGCAAATTCTTGGGGGGTATCTTTTCTTATTTATTTTCTTAATTATGTGGTTTTGTATGTTTTATATATATACTGTTATTTGTATCCATTAAGGGAAAAATGAATTATATTGAAAATTTTATGGCTATTTGTAGTTTAATTACTCCGTGGATCAAATATTTGTAATTGTTCTATCTACTTTATCGTCTCTAAAATTTATTGAAAATTAATGTTTTATTGTCAAATTTAGTAGATTGCTAATTAAGTCCAGATTCAGTTTATCTTATGTTTTATCTATATATATATGTGTATGCGTGTTTGTTTGTTTCTGTGTTGTAAACTGAATATAACAAGTGAGAGCAATTGTTTTCTGACTTGGACGAGTTTTTAAGTTGATATTCGTTGTACGGCCTTACCCTCGTTATAATGGTATAAACAAATAATGCACTTGACTTGTATTATTTTTTATATATAAATTTGAATTGTGAGATAATAATGTTTGTTTTACAATAGATTTGGGCATTTGAAACGATTCCAACTTTGAGAATGAAGTTTGATACGAAATATCCGGTTGCAATTCCAAAAATGGTCACTTGGGAAATGTCGAATATGTTAGCTTCTGCAGCCATTGATAACGTGTTGGAATCGAAAGAGATAATTTTATTTTTTTTCAAGTTTTGTAGGGACAAATTGTGAAATTAGCTTAGCGAATGACTAATGATTTGCACAATTTAAAATTTGCAGTTGGAAGTTAATTCTACATTGATTCCCACTAAAGCCAAACTCGAGGAGGTTTATTAGAAAGGATTGACATCGATCGTAGAAGAAGAATGCTTCACACATTCTAAAGGAGACGAGGTTGAGCATGATGTCGAGTCATATCATACATTCCACCAAAACCCTTTTAATACATCTCAACCACCACCGGTATCGTATGAGCTCAACATAGCGGATTTATTGAGAGTCGAAATGGAAAAACTCGAGGGAAGGCTATAAGCAGTCATTTCGAGTTTACATATTGTACATGTACATGATGTTGATACTGTGCATATTTATGTAACAATATACACTTCATTCCTGTGACATAAAGTAGTTGATGTCGTTCCATTACAAAAGTGCACTCATTCAAATAATGACATTGAAATCGTTTATGGAACACAAAAACGATGTAGATGTCATTTCATTACGAAAATTACACTGATTAACATATCAATATTGAAATTGTTCATGAAACACAAAACGATTTAGATATTGTTTCAGTATCAAATACGCACTGCTTCATTGATTTTCATAATGACTTCGAAATCATTCTTCAAACACGACCGGTCCCAGTATGAGCTAAGGCGCGCACCCATTGTAATTGGTTACTTTCAGTAGCTAACCAAGCGCGCACTTAGATGACTTTTATTTTTAATTTTTCAATTTAGTCCTCCAAGTAATTGCAGTCTAGGTCCTTTCACATATATCTTGCACAATTTACTCATTGAATTTTAACTTTCCTTTCAATCAGGACCTCAATAAAATTGCACATCGAGTCCTTACACTTTCTAAACTATACATTTTATTCTCAAAAGCCATGAAATAATAAAACAACATTTATATTGTTTCAGTACAATTTTTTACAATAGTGAAATCGTTACAGCTTCATATCATAATTGAAACGACATATCATAATTGAAACGACATAGATATTGTTTCAATTCATGCGTAACAACAATGAATTCGTTTAAATTAAAATCAAAACTAAAAGTACGTGTATATCGTTCGTTTCATGCGTAACGACAATGAACTCGTTTCAGTCAAAATAATAACTAAAACGACATAGATATCGTTTCTTTCATATAGAACCACAATGATATCGTGATGTATCAAACCCATGAAATAACACAACATTCATATAGTTTCGGTACAAATTTGATGAGTTTGAACTCGTTTTAGTTAAAATCATTACTAAAACGACATAAATATCGTTTATTTTCATATAGAACGACAATGATATCGTTTTAGTCCAAATCATAACTACAACGACATTGATATCGTTTAGTTTATTACATAATGATATTGATTATCGTTATATATCAAACCTACAGAACAACATAACAATATCCATGTTATTTCAATACAAATTTTATGAGATTGAGATCATTCCAGTTCAAATCATAACTAAAACGACATTGAAGTCGTTTCTTTTAGTAGGTAACGACATTTATATCATTATACATCAAATCCATGAAATAACACGACATCCATGTCATTTCACTACAAATTTGTTGAGATTGAAATCGTTCCAATTCAAATCATAACTACAACGATATTGAAGTAGTTTCTTTTCATATAAGATGACAATTATATCGTTGTGACTGAAAATGATGATTCGACTGTTCATGACCACCGAGCATACCTCCAACATACGTAGGACGATCGAAAGAGATTATCAAGTGGGTTCAATCTTACTCAAAAGAAACTATTGGAAATTTTTTTATTCTCATAGTTGTTAGCACCTTCAAACTATTCTGACATAAATAAAGTATCTCAATTTGCTCTTTTTAAGTTGTTCGAGCGATATCAATTCACTTGATGGCCTCTTTCAATCGTCTTATATATGTTAGAGGCATATCGAATGGCCATGGACAGTCGAATTGTCTTTTTTTGTAGAAACAATATAATTATCGTTTTATATAAACTAAAACGATATATATGTCGTTTTAGTTATGATTTAAATTGAAATAATATCAATATCGTCAAAATTGTACTAAAATGATAAATATATCGTTATGTATCAAATCCATGAATAATATAATGACATCCATATTGTTTTAGTATAAATTTGACGAGTTTGAAATCGTTCCAATTCAAAGTATAACTATAACGACATATATATCGTTACTTTTATATAAAATAATAATTATGTCGTTCTGGCTAAAAAGAAATGATTCGACCGTCCACACTCACCTACATGCCTTCAACATATATACGTAGGACAATCGAAAGAGATCATCAAGTGNAACGACATATATATCGTTACTTTTATATAAAATAATAATTATGTCGTTCTGGCTAAAAAGAAATGATTCGACCGTCCACACTCACCTACATGCCTTCAACATATATACGTAGGACAATCGAAAGAGATCATCAAGTGGGTTGATGATTGTCCACGGTTGATTCATCGTTTTTAGAAGAAACGATATATATGTCATTTTAGGTATGATTTATTAATGTCGTCAAAATTGTACTGAAACGATAACAGTATCGTTATGTATCAAACTCATGAAATAACATTACATTCACATCGTTTTAAAACAAATTTAACGAGTTTGAAATCGTTTCAATTTAAATCATAACTACACGACATATATATCGTTTATTTTCATACAAAACGTAATTATATCGTTTTTAGCTAAAATTTGTTATGATTTTAACTGAAACGATATCAATGTCGTCAAAATTGTATTGAAACGATATGGATGTCGTTGTGCTATTTCGTGATTTTGCTACGTAACGATATCAATATCATTACATATTAAAGAAAACAATATATATGTCATTTAGTTATGATTTGGCCTAAAACGATTTCAATCTCTCCAAATTTGTATTGAAATGATACGGATATCGATATATTATTTCGTGAGTTTGATACTTTTGATTTGTTGTCATTTTTTGAAAATTGCATGAGAAAAAATCTCCGTTGAACGAAGGACGAAAGTTTGGAGATCAAAACGTTAATCTAAAGAAAATTTGGTTGGCTTGTGCACCTTTGAGTTGTTTACCACCCGAGAACAAATGGTCACTTGAAACAACATCAATATCGTTTTGTGTATCAAAAACGATTTAAGTGTCATTATGTGAATCAATGCATTTTTCATACTAGAACAACATTTATGTCAACTATAACGATATAAAAGTCGTTTTTGTGTAATGTGAAAAAAATAAATACAACATAGGGGAAGAATTAATATCTAAGAGTTATATCTATGATACATTTCAAAACAAGGAACAATGTTTAAACTTCAAAAATCAGACATTATTAAATTTTATTTATGAAATAATTAACTAGACAAATATTTTATTAATTAAGGGTGTGTTCGGTAGAGATTAAAATCGGATTAAAATTGAAAAACTAGCCGTTATTGTTTACTTTTATTAGACTATTGGGACCCAATAACGTCCATATTTTCAATTTTAATTGAGTTTTGAGTTGTACCAAACAAGCTCTAAATATATTAAGGTTACAAATCTATACAATTTGCCAATTTGGTCACAAAATATCGAATTAATTGGTTAAAAATTATTTTTCAATCACAAATAAAATTTTTTATAGATTACAAATTATTTCTCGATCACAAATCAAAAAATTTATATGTCACAATTTATTCGTCGGTCACACTTTTAATAATTTACAACTCATTTATCGATCACAGGCCACAAATTTTATAGATTACAACTTATTTAACGGTCACAAGTTATTAAATTAATTAGTCACAATTATAAACTTGGTTACAATCGCATATTTTTCAAAGTCGCATATTATTTATTGATTATAAATTAACAATTTATTGATTACAACACCCAAATAATTGATCACCCCACCCCCACCACAACACCGTCAACCACCACTTCGCTGCCAACACCACCGCCACCACCAGATCCATCACCACCATTCCAACAACCAAAACACCACCACCACTTGCACCACAACCAGCATCACCACCAGTCCCACCATCGTACCACCACCACCTTCATCGCATAACCAAATCCACCCACATCCAACAAATCAAAAACTTACATCTGCTCACTCAAATCTCGTCGGACTACCACCTCATACCTTTAATGCAAACCACCATCAATCACACCCATTCCATTGCCAATATTCTTTACCTCGTTGGCAGCCACTCCTTCACATATCTGTCCTTCTTCGTCCTCATCAACAATCCCATAGCCCCAACCAGTCAACAATCTCACAAATCTGTCGCATCAGCCAATAAAATACCATGGAGATGCCATTCAGTACCATGGCGATAGCACTTACCGCCATCCCTCGCGATATCTGCTTTGTGCAATGCTCCTTAAGGTATTTGCTCCTCGCAGTTTGTTCAGTAGCACCGTCGTTCCTTGCAAAGCTCCTACGCACACTACAGGCATGTATCGTTGCTCTTGCGTGCAATTGTCAACGGTGCTCCTGCGCTAGATAGTGTTGCTAGTGTTGTCAGTGCGTAGTGGCGCACAGTATTCCGGGCAGGTTCAGAAACAACCGATGTTGAATTAGGGCTCATGAGAGAGAGAGAGAGAGAGAGAGAGAGAGAGAGAGAGAGGATATTTATTTAATAAATGACAAATAATTAATTGTAACCTAAATTATGAAAGATAAAACTTAAAATCTTGTTTATGAAATGTAAACTTAAAAAACAACTCTAACTGTAATTTCCACTTAATTATATTCAAGTGAACTGTATTAACTTAACTTGTAAGGAGACATGGATTAAGGAGGGATGAGAGATAAACATGGAACAATGCCTATCACTAGAAGATCACTTTCTTCATCAGTGTTTGTTCAACTAGTAACTCTTTTCTCTTGAAGCGTTTTCATTATCTCTGCAAGACAACTTCTTTTCTAATTAACATCATATGGGCAACAACTCTTTCAAAATCGACAATAGATTTTTATTACAATCTTTCAAGAAATTTGATTTTAGCTTTGTATTTATATTCTTCTCCCTATTCTAGATTTTTTGTGGTGAAATTTTTTTAATTGAATTGTTTGAGATTTTACCATGGAGATTGAGGATCAAGTTATTGTATATGCATTATTATGTTAAGAACCTCCTCACCAAGAAAAAATGTGATGATTTCTCCATCTTGAATTGTAAGTGCTAGATTAAAGATCACAAACTAACATTTTATCATGTTTAGAGAACTTTCTTGATCATAGCAGGATGTTGCTCAAATTGGAATGGTCCATTTGGTAGGACAATTATTGTTTTTTTAGAAAAAAATGTTAAGAACTATTGAATATTTGGTTGTTAATTTGAAAAATACCGTTGACGTTAAATCACTTGTTTGACAGACAAAGGTTCGTTTTTTTTTTTTTTTTTAAACCACGCATGTACTTGCTTAAAGATTAATTATTTTCTATACATCTCTTAATATTTTCTTTATTGAGTAATATTTATTTTAATACGCTATAAAATTTATTAAATTAAAACTTTAATTAAACTATCATTGCACAATTATTTTAATATATTTTAAAATTATTTGTTTTGATTATATAAATTCCAATTTATTTTAAAACAGATGACATATGTTTGTCACTTCATATATAAAGTAAAGCTAAATGACAACTTAAAACATTATAGAATGAAAAAAAATTAGATAAAAAACCCTCTCCAAAGTCAATTAACAATATTAGGAGTAGGTTGTTGTTGTTGGGTTTTTTTTTTTTTTAATATATTGATTTGTAGGAAAGATGGAATATATTTGAAAATCTAAAATTAGAATGGCAAGTTATCTTGTATATCGCGATACAATAATGCTTCTAGAAAGTATCCACATTAATATCAATTTTACAGTAAAATTTACATGCTATTTTTTTTATTTTTATTTTACCTTATGTAACATTTTGCATACTATATTCTTATTATTTAATTTCTTTAAAGGATGGTTTTCTTTTTTAGATTTATTAATATATTAACTTCTTTTCCTATTTTAACAAATTCACGAAAATAATAAAAAATATTTAAAATATATCATTTGACTCTTCCAACATTGTAAAAATAAATAAAATTCTTGATTACTATATTCTAATTAATATTTATTGTTCGATGAATAAAGATAAAAAAAAATCAATTTAAATAATTTTTGACATTAGTTATTGTTTTGTAGCTAAAAATTAAATTCTCATTTTTTAACTTTGGTTAATTTCGCTACTTAAAGATTTGTAAAGAACACATTTATTGGAATCTACGGGAGGATGGATATTTTTTAATTTTTTAATTTTTTTTGTTATTACGATTTTGAGTATTTTTGTCTAATTAACTATTTTTAATAGGAAAAATTGTGAGAATGTGTTCCTTTTTGGTATAGTGTGTAAAGTGTTAATCTGAAATATACGATATGTAAAGTGTAATGCACCTATACAGAGATTATATTTTGTAAATTAGTGGGTAGAGAATTGATTTGTCTAAAAATTGTTATTGGGAATTGTAATTAATTGTGTTTGATTGATATAATTCTTCATGAAAAATGTTGAAAGTTTGGTATCCGTTTGTCTTCGCTTTTCATGAAAATTGTCCATTAAAGAATATTTTCTACCATTGGGTCTAGAATTTGTTCCAATTGCAAAAAAAAAATAACCATACCGAATACCATTCGTTTGACTTTGTTTTGCATGGAAATTATCAATAAAAGTGACAAAAAAAAATTTACCATTGTGTCTAAAAAAATTTCTAATTGCCAAAAAAAATGGAAAATATTTACCCACCAAAATATCAAGAATTTATTTTCCTCAAAAAAATGAAAAATTTGGAAAGTCGGAAAACATTTTCCCAGGAAAATTTTGCCCATCAAACACTACAAAAGTTGGAAAATTTTCTATGAAAAATGTGTAGCATCAAACGGACCTTTAGTTCTTTAAAATGGAAAGAAACCTACTAAAAAAATTTCAAACGCTTGTTTTTATGATTCAAAACTATTATCAGATAACTTACTGATCAATGATCTACTTCCATCCTTTGGAGAAAACAAAATTTACGGTGATTATACGGATCTTGAGTGAAAAATAAAGTGAAATTGAAAATTCACCAATAATAAATATGCCATCGTATATGTATCTCTTCTCATTTTGATTCGATCATTAGAGGGACTTTAAGACATTTTCCATTGCTTTTTTGCATGTACACAAAATGAGAGTTCATAAATGATATACCCGTGGAGCTGCTCTTTTCGAACTTATTAAGCGTCCGTTTAGCATAACTTTAGAGTAGCCAAAATGAGTTTTTAAAAATCAAAAGCTAGTTTAGGATTCGTTTAACTAATTTTACGAAAATGTTTCCTCTAGTTAAAAGAACTTTTAGATTAAATTGATTCGATGTGGTTTCTTCTGCAAACACTTTTGGAATAAAAAACTTTTTTTAAAATGAGTTTATAAACATAAATTAATGTAGCTTCCTAAAAAAAAAATTCTTCATAAAATAAAAATAAAAATCTTGTCAAATAGTATGATAGTAAATAACAATATGAGTCCTCATTTTTTTTTCATCCAAGAGACTTTCAGATTATTATTTTTTTGATCATTCAGAATAATTATATTTAAATTGAATTGATTTCTTGGCCATTAGAGTTAAAAAATTGTCACCTTACAACAAAATCTATAATATATCTAAATAT
>CAIGRR010035112.1:0-13457 GCA_903798365.1 Fraxinus sp. 1973-6204
TTGGGTAGCACAGTTTATGAGAGGTAGGGAAAATCGTTCCTCGTTAGCTTTTTTGGACACTGGATTTGGGTGATTTAAAAACCACATAAAATTGATGTAATATAATTTTGACCATTTTTCTCAATTCACCAAATTGGCGGGTGACTGTTTCTCAAATCCTCTTCCAATTTTACACTCTAGACAATAATTATTTCAAGCCCACATATTTTATTCAAAACTAACTTGTAAATGAAAAAAAAAAAATAATCAAATTTATTTACAAGCAAAAAAATTATAAGTAAAAAATTACTTATAAGATAAAAATTCACTTTTGTATAAAAAATTGTTTATAAAGCGAAATACTAATGATAAAACAAAAATTCACTAATAAAATATAAAAAGTAAAGTAAAAAAATCACTCATGTACAAAAAAAATATTCAAAGCACAAAAATAACTTATAACCGTAAAATTTACTTGCAAGTAACTTAAAATTTCAGTTATAATAAATATTTCATTAAATTAAAAATCAACTTATATGTAAGAAATTACTTATAAGTAAAATATCACTCATGAGTAAAAAAAATATATTAGAAATTAAAAATTAAAATTTCATTATATATGTAATTTTATTCTTTTAAAAAACTTTCAGAACCGCTAGATAATGAACTCCCAAGCATGGGTACGACTTGTTTTAAAATCGCTACTAAAATACCCAAAATTGGAGCCCTCATATGACCAAAATCAGTATTTAACGCCTAGTAACTGATACCCCAAAACTTCCAAGTAGGCCCTAAGTGTAATGCGAGATAAAATTACATATGCTATGAAACTTAGTTGAACGCCTAATTAATCCAGTACTAAGCCCTCTTTGACAACCATTATTTGGGTAAAGTGGAGTTTTGAATAGTAATTTTTTGAAGAATATGTGGTTATAAAGTGGAGAAAAATTTTGAGTTTTCATGCAGAACATTTTATTGTGTGAATATGTGGTTGAAGAGGAGTATGTAGAAAAAAAAAGTTTTGAAATAATGGTAAGTGTGTTATGTAAGTTGTCCATTGCGTTATTAAATTTTGGAATAAGTTTTACGGGTTCTTATAAATTCACAATGAGGGACTGAAGTTCAGTAGCGCTATGTACAAGAAATTTCTACCACCTAAAGTTCGAAACTTAATGTATGATATGATAAGATTCTTATCGAAACTTTAATACGCTTTACAATTTGCAGTGCACCCACTTTTCAGACAACTAGGATCGAGGTTGAAGTTTGGAAAGTGGCCAATGGATTAGAGATTTTAATTAGTAAATCCTTTTATATAAAAATCTCCGAAAACTCATGGCAATAAGTTTTATTTTTGCTATTATTAAGGATGGTTGATTTTAAAGTTGTTTCTAAATGTTTATTGAGACATTTATGTACGTTGTGTTGGCACCTAAACTTCCTAATATTTAGGGCATCACATCTATGACATCTAAAGTTTAATTTCAATGGGAGATAATATCAAAAGATGAAAGGGGCAATAAAAACAAGGGATATAACTACAAGCATGTTTAGGAAGTGTTTATAATCGGTTTAAATTATAAATAGATAAAAATNCTATGACATCTAAAGTTTAATTTCAATGGGAGATAATATCAAAAGATGAAAGGGGCAATAAAAACAAGGGATATAACTACAAGCATGTTTAGGAAGTGTTTATAATCGGTTTAAATTATAAATAGATAAAAATAAGTGGTGGATAAGTGGGTAATACTTATGGGTGGCTAGAAATGTATGAATAAAAAGTAGTTTGAATGTTTATAGCATGAACCAAATATAGGATATATGCACATAAAAATTTAATTTTAAACTAAAACTAAAACTAATATAGAAAAAGCTTCATGACTCACAACAACTCCGAAATTAGCAACATAAAAGATGTAAGAGATCGACTAGAGCATTTGACTCTAGGGATTAAAGATGGACCAAATCAAACACAAGAATAACATTGATGGAGGAGGGTACTAATGAGTCATGCATAAAGCAAAACAAAAGAAATATTTAAAGACAAATGTGGCCTACCTGCTCCTCAACCATTGACCCAGATATAGACCCAATTGCCCAACACAATGTGTTGAGGTTGTTCCAGGTATAATCCTCTCCATTTGATTGTTTGCTTAATTTTTCTAACATCTGCATCCATACACAAGAATTAAACAATACATTACATTCATTTAGCATCAGTATCCGTATCCACGAATTAGACATTGTACAAGCGATAAAGCCTAATCTGCTAGAAAAAGGTCATCCAATTCTATATTGACATCCAACCACTTATTAATCCAAAGCTATGGACATAGGAAATGGACCATATTAAGTGGTTATTTGGTGAGGATTAAAATTAGATTTTTAATAGATTGTGATAGAAGTTTTTGAAATGTGTGGTTAAAAAACTGTAGGACTCGTGAAAGATATGGTTAATATTGATGGTTTGACTTTGACTTAGATTAAAATCTGATTTTAATCCGAAACAAACAGGGCATAAATATTTCCAACAGAGGAAGGATTAACAATACGTAAGAATACAATGATCAGCAATTATTACCATATAAATGGCAAGCAGTGATAATGGTACGTCAAGCCTTAAAAGTGATCAATGTGGTGTAAAGAGTGTACGACCACAGACCCATTAAATAAAGCATAAACACAATGAAAACTTGATTGACTGCAGATGACAAGACATTAAGCCTTCCAAAAATGGATCAATGCATAGGATGCAAAACTGGCACGTTCACAGTCCCAGTTAATATATCAAACCTCAATCAATATTTTGAAGCTTCTTGCACTGAAGAAAGGATATGCAATGTCCATTATAAATTTATAATCATCAAATATTTGCATTCCACAGAATTAACTGACGCTCTTCTGATACGGAAATATTAAAATCTGACCAAATACATGAAATTCCACCTCATATGTTCCATAACATCCTTCAATGCAAAGGAACATCCGACTTCAATAAGCATTAACCATATATATGAAGTGATCTATCATAAGCTGTTAGATAAATGGTCAATATATGTTCCTCTAAACAAAAGATCAACTGTGAACTCAAGCCTTGATGAAAATTGAAACTCCATGCACCCATTAAAAGGGTCGATGGAATGTTGGACTACACTTCCAGGCAAAAGCTCAATTAATAAAATGCTGTTTACTACCCGAATAAATGCAATGTAGTTATTCAAATTTTCCCTCAATCTAAGTGAATTAAACTGCAGAAGTTTTATGATTTATTCTATCATCTAAGCGAATTTATCTACCTAATGCTCATTAGACAAAGCTCATGGTTTTCATTTCCAGAGAAGACCAGCAAAGAGTTTAGAAGGAATAATGAATATCCGCACTTATTTCACAGTTATTACATCTGTGTTTAGGTGTTTCAAATTTCTCTTAATTCAACCTACAACAATTGAAAAAATAAACGTATATTCACTGTTTGAGAAATTGAGAGGTCAGTTTCTACTTAGACATAGGCTAAGAAATTAAAGAGAGAGAGAGAGATTGCTAGTAACCCCACCTGCTTTTCAGTATCCTCGTGATCAAGATGTGCCAAGTAGATCAGTGTTTCCTTCATTATCTGCCAATTGTGAATCATCAAGTGAGTGAACAACATCATGTATGAAATCCCAGAGAAAAACCAGAAGAATTATGACGTGAATCAGCAATACAGCTACTCCGCAAGCATATAGACAAATCTACATCATCAGAAATCATTTCATCTGATCTACACATTCCATCTTAATCAAAAACAAACCAAACAAATCGTGATTTGTGATGTCCTGCTCATTTAGTCTTATGCATGTTTTAATTTCTAGAAATAACAAGCATGCCAGAGTTCTTTACATTGATAAACTCTAATTAGAGAGCTCTAGGAACTACCTAAAAACCATGCTAACAAGGCTGGGCAACTATTTCTCATTAGGAGACTTGAGACTTCAAACAAAAAAATGCATTGAACCTCAAACTGTGCATGTGAGGGGCAGAGGATCCATTTGATGAATAACCATCCAAAAGAGAAACCCACCCAACCAAACGAGTAAAATGCTTCCCATTTACAGTTTTTTCCAGCATTGAGAAATAGCCCCTTCCACGTGTAGACAATGTCAATAAAAAAACCTCCGCAAATGCGTTCTGAGAGGCTAGTACTAAGGGATAGCAATAGATTCTCACACACATTAGGGTTATCTCACTTCACTTGCTTCACTGGAGCATGCACATCATCAGGCAGTTAATTATAAATAGGTAAATTGTGCACTTCATAAAGTATGTATTGATTAAATGATGCATTTGACAGATATTGATGTTAAAAAAATATTTCACTTTTCTCAGCTTTTCCAGTCAATCTTCTTTTGAATAAGAATAAGACCTTATATTGCAGGAGGACATCATTGTCTTTCATAGTTTCACGAACTATATTTCCATTTTCATCTTCAACAATCAGAACTTCTTCTGGCTTCGCCATACGACATATCATAAGCAATCTCAACTTCGACAATGGAACAGCATAAAGTTGTCGCCTTTGCATGATTTGTGAACCAAGTCCATCAACCATACCCGGAAACATTGGCATCTGATCATTCAATACAAAAATCAGGCATCAAGGAATCCTTGTTAGAACTATCCTACTTTCAATCCCTATCCATAGATTAGATGTGCAATTTTCCGAAAGTGACGGAAAACTTTGTAAGAAACCATAATCATTAGCTGACCAAATTCACTAGCAATAGCTTTTGGAGAAGAGCAACTTTATGGGAATTTCACCACATGATTGGCGCTTTATTACTAGCAATGATATAGACAACCTTCTTTTTAAGATAAGGCCTATGCTCCTCATACCAGGGTATCTTCATCAGAACCATGACATCATGGCAATTGAATCTCTACTATTCTCAATATTCAGACCTATTTTGAGAAACCTACTTAAATATACACTACTTATTTCATTTTCTTTTCGTTGGGCAGTCATCAAGGACACACACAACAAGAAGACACTATCTAAACAATGCAACTAGAAGTCTAGAACTGGTCCTTCAAAGTCTTCACCTTTAAAACTGGAACCTATATGCATCATATAACCAACCGGAAAACTTGATGTCTTTCAACCTCAAACAATGATGGATTGATTGTATTCAAAGATTAAAACAAATGAAAAGGGACTAAATAATCTATTGCACCTGCAACCCCATCATGTTTGCAGCTACTGCAGGATTGTCCAGATTATGAGGTGATTCAAACAGCTCTAGAACCAATGAGTTCCAATAGTCCAAGCAAACCTGTCAGATCAAATTAACGCAACTTAGTTATTATTAGAACCATTATAGTGAAGAAGTTGGAAACCACAGTGGATGAGCGATAAAAGTACCTTAAAAACCTCAGTGTCATCCACATATGAGATATTGATGAGATACTCAAGACCCATTAATAGAACACTTATGTTCTCTGGCGTAGATTCCAGCACTCTAATATGAGACTGCATCGTCCATCAGTATAATAGTTTAGGCAGAATTAGGAAAAAAACAAATTGCCATACTCAAGACTCCAATATTTTTTATAACATTAGTACAAAATTACAAATAAGGTAGTGGATTCACATCAAATGTTCAGGAATGCCAGAAATCACACGTATTATCTTAAAAGTTGTACCAGTAAACATCCAAATACGTTATATACATTTATGAATGAAGAAACTCACTCTCTTATAGTATACTTTCCACCAAAAAAACTGCAGTATCAAATCTCATTTTGAACTGAAGGGAGTCATCTGTTGTAACTTGTAATTGGCTGATTAGTTCATATCTTATAACATTTAAATAGCAGATCATAGCCACTAAAACGTGACATGTTTCTGTCCATGCTTAATTAGTAGTCACACTTGTAATGCAACACAATCTAAAATCAAGCTCAAAGATGTTCACAAGCTTTTCTACCAGAAAAGAATTCATAAATCTGAGAAAGGCTTAAAAATTGGCATTTGCTCAATTTGCATTCAACAAATAGATACTAAAGTAAGTTTTGGATTCAAAGTAGGATTTAACAGTATAAATTGATTATAATAATTCTTTCACAAAGATATGATTTTGGCCATTTCTTGCAATTTTAGTATTGTTTTGTTCAATGAAAAGCGAATTAATTCATTGATTGGACCTTTCTTGATGTCTGTGTGTTCACTTTCTATTGCAGATGGAGAGGGGTGGAGTAACCTTATAAAATGATGTGAAAAACAAAGCCAAGTTTTGAATAAATGCCTGGAGAAGATAAAAGATGAGAAGAATCAGTATATATATAAATGATAAGAGGCGTTAAAAGTAGAGCAGATGTCATAAAATTAAATTCCCACCTGCTCCTCAGTGCTGCCATTCAAATAAGCCTCCTGAATATTGGAGCTGGGAGGGAGAATATCCTAATAAGAAACAATAATCGTGTATTAATCAGCAAAAACTTGTTCAGTTACATCAATATTGTCACTAAAACATTGAACCCCAACCTCCAAATACAATTTATCAGATCTAAGAGATATGTGTCACTTCAAAAGATTAAAAGTTCAATTCTCACGTACCAAAATTATCTTCACATACCTGCAATTGCATCATGAATATGCTATACATTTTAGCATACTGCATGTTATAGAAATCCCCAAAACTGAGAGCAGCAACCTGTGAAAGTTAACACGTGCAACAATAAACATTAATTTCAGGATGAGTTTCTCCATTGAGAATTGCATCGGGTGACAGCAGAAAAAATTATACCTCTGTCAGGCATTGAAGGGCGAGATTCCGATAAGCCGGGACAGGGAAAGATTTAAGGAGTGTTTCAAGCTTTCATACAAAAGAACAAGCTGTGAGGTTTGAAATTCTATTAAATGTATAAGAACTTCAAAACCCATGAAATTTCCAGCACGCTATGGTTAATCGAAAAGTTCACAACGATATTACACCACGGGACAATCAACAAGAAGAAAGAATAATTTGCCAACCAGTGGTGATTCAAATATATAGCCCAGAGGAATCCATGAAAGGAATGCATGCAATGTCGCCAGGGTTGCCCTGATAAGCTCAGCTCTTTGAGATGCCGATAGTACGTATAAGCATAACTCGTGAATAAGCTTGAATTCACTGCGAAGAGACAACAAATTTCTCAAAGTGAGAAAAAAAAAGGAACGAAAGTGTTAGATGATCGACATGCAATATTCTTGTCAAGTAGCATTGCTCTGGAACGAAGAGCTATACTAGATGCAGAATTTCAAGAATTTAGATGCACGCATGCATACAAAAATAAATATGTAGTAAACAAATTGAATTACCTCAGGATATATATCCTGATGCTAACATAAGCTGAATACATAAAATGTGCCAGTCAACAGACCACCAAAGAAGACTTAGTTGTCAATCAACTACACATCAGAAGATGTTCAAATTGTAACCTGTTTAGTGATTGTTTCAACTCTTTAATCTTCTGTTGAGTCATTTCACCTCTTGAAAAGTCGAAGACCTCTTCACTTAGAAGCTGACACGTAACATCTAAGTCAACTGCATGTAATTTAATAAAAAAAATAAGGAGAGATATGACTGCTGCCTTACTTTCAGTATAGCCATGCAATTCTCACATATAGTTTCACTTGTTTTTGCAGCTGCAACTAAGTCGGGAACAAAACTTTGCCACCTGGCTGGCCACTCATGCTTCAAAATCTGTATGTGTAAAGTAATAGCATAATCAAGATAACACAAATATCCAAGACCCGGCAGGGTCCTTTTGATGCATAAAATAATTGATATGCAACTGTAAGTCCTGTTACTGAGCATATCTTGGGAAATGGAACTACATTACCTGAACCAATGAAGTATTTAGCTTGTTGACATACAGCCTCTCCCGCCGAAATGAGAACTCGTCACTTGAAAGCTAAGCTCAACAGATCAAGTGATGGAAAAGGTTCAGAATTCATACTCTTCAATAAATATGCAACAGAGAGCACATATCATTCACTTTTCCCCGCCAAAAGTGGGAGGATCATACCTTAACTATAACTTCAGAAATATAGTTTTTCATGCCATCTCGTTGTTCTACAGGCAAAGCATTCCACCTATACTTGATAACACCTTCTAGAACCTGTATTTGAGAGTTGAACAAGTGGCCACTATCCTCAGTATCTACAAATAATTTTAAGAATAAAAGAATTTCTGCTATTTGCATTGATGTATTGATCGCGAGGTCAATAACCAAAAAGACACAATTCACCCCATGTAGCAATCAAGATACAAAGATTAATGGTAAGACAGAAGTTCCTCCAATTTCTGTCAGTTTCAAAACAACGTGGCAGCCCCACTGCTTCAATAGGCAAGACTAATTGCAACTTACAAATAATGAAGACAAATCTAGTTATTCTAAGCTAATCTATCAGATGGGAAGATCATTCATGAAGTCCTTAGATCTGATTAGTCAAACAAGTTATATTGAATCATCAACTCCTGCATTGGCAGCCATAGTTCATTGTTCCATAGCCAATGGGATTCAATCAAACTCTTTAATGAATAATGTGAAGCCATGAAAGCCTTTTGCTAGTAATTCTTGTGTGAGGAGACCTCACGCACGGTCGTGAGGAGATTCAATTTCATAAAATAATTAGAGAAACGTGTAATCATAACATGACACAATAAGTTAGAACTAAGCCGACTATTATATTTGGCTGCGTAAATAGCTTTTGCATGCAGTTGAAGCACAAAGATTTTCCCAAAGCTGCAATATGAAGGTCTTGCAGAGGAGATTAACTGATTAAGAAACACGTAGTCAAATAATTTTTGAACGAAGAAAGTCATTTAAAAAGGTAAAAGTCAAAGAATGGATATATTGATTTACCCCCATCCCCTATTTAAACAGGGGTGTGCATGCACACAACAATCCAACAATAAGCCATGTCATAAATGGAATTAAGAGGCCCAAAAATGCAAGAGTACTTGTGCAACGAACCTGCAAAGCGAAAAATTTGGTATTCAAGTTCTGCGTGTTAGATAGAATGTGAACAACTTGAAGCCACATATCGGGATTACTTTGCATATCTCGCAAGATATGGTCTGCAGTAGTCCTCTGCGGCACAAAAACAGGGAAAAAGACAACAAGTAGAGTAAGTCCAAACATAGACATTATACTCATAGCTACTCTATGTAATTACACCACATGCATTCCATCATTCAGCAGAACTCCTAATTATGAGCAAATCTTAAAAGCTAACTTGTGCACTGAAAGCAACTTAATTTTCCTAAGATGGAAATAACTGATATATTACAAAAATAATTAGCAGACTACACAAAATAGATCCAGAGAATCTCAAAAATGAGAATTTAGAAGGAAGTACGTTCATTTGGAATTATCAACACATAAATCTAAGTAACCGATAAAGCACCAACAACTAAAAATACACTTTCAAGGTAAATAAGTTGATAAATAGAAAGAGACGCATTAGCAAAATTTCCTCAACCCATGAAATTGTGTTAGGTTGTATAGATGGTTTGGAAGTCCTTGTGTTTGGTTATTGAACAAGAAGAAAAAGTTGCAGATTTCTGCTAGCCTGCCGTCAAGATGTTGCTCAAGCGTCCAAAACAGAAACACCTTCACTAGCCTACCGCTGGACAATCGCTCGAGCAACGGTATTTCCAAAAAATCGTAATTTGCATTTTTCGAGAGTTCTATCTATCCTATACATTCTAACTGAGAAATGCTTGTACAGGCTAGCAGTGAGCCTTCTATGTGTTTTGCTGTGCCTGAAAATGAAGTAAAAGCAGGGAAAATGGGAAATACTGGTGAGCCCCTTTCCAAAATCAAACTACCCACCACCCAACAACCACATAACACGATTGACGATGGCGATGGCAACAAGGCATCATGCGGCAAACCTATCCCTACCGGCCTCACGCCACATATCTATGGCCGATCCGGCCAATACAGACACATACAAGCGGCAGCCCTAGGTGGAAACCCTAACACCGGTGCAGCTTTCAGAGGCGCAAAGTACTGGGCTATTGTGGGGACTCTTGGCGTTGGCAATCGTGGTGGAAGGGAGATGAAAACAGTAAAGCGATCTGGGATCCAAGATCATATTACTCAAGATCCGGCCATTCTTCCAACAAAGGCGCCCGACCCGCATTTTATGCAAACGATTCCGATGCTGGAGGGACAGTTGTGTGGACCACGCGCCGCTCCGACGATGAACCTGTCGGCGCGTGAAGGCCACGCGCCACCGGAAAATTTTGAAAATCAACGGTGTTTCCAAGTTACCCAGCCAGCCTATTCTGCCATCAGATGTACCATTTATACACAATCAAAGGAAAAAATGGGTGGATGCATATGGTTTGGTATCCAATCGGCGACTTAGAGTTGATGCGAAGGAATTCGAAGTGCGTCTGTTAACGAATCAGGTACTGTTAGGATAATAGAGTGGGGCTCGAGGATGTCGTCCGCAATCTATATGGGGAGGTTTGGGGTGCTTGGATGGTGAATATAGTGGATAAGCTGAGAGTGGCTAGTAAGTTGGAGGATTTTGTCTCCAAGTTTAACGAGTCCTCAAGAGCTTTTTTGGCACAACGTTGTGAGAACGGCCGTGGCAGGTACTTAACGATAGCACAGTATGTAGAGGCGTTGGACGGGATTTGTGATGGTGCTGGAAAGGGTGAATGGAAAGGGATGGGACAATGTTTTCGCAAGTGTTTATGGCAGTTGTCGATTCATTTGTTGCTGGAGATAAGGCTAAACGTCGAATGATGGATGATAGAATTCGACAATGGATGACTTATGCCGAAGTTATGGCTAACTTACAAAGATCACATAAAGTTGATCAACGGGGGCTAGTGCAAAATGAAAGGATGCATAATGCGAGGGAGAATGACGGTCATCCTATGGTGCCTCAGCCTATGGAGACTTACAGAAGGTTCACATGGTGGCTTATTGAACAGTGTTGAAATAAGGGCCCGCATCCAAACGTTGACAGAAGAGTTGGATGATTTAATCAGGCTAGTGAGATATAGGTCTGAGGCAGGCCCCAAGATATATTGTTGTCATGAGTGTGGGATTGGCGGGGATAAGCCCCTAGCCAACGAAAAACAAATAGAGAGCTTGGTTCCTAAGGAGTTATCACTGAATGTAGCCCATACTAAAGACAAGCTGGGGGTGACTGAGCCTTATTGCAAGTATCAGGCACGAACTGAAGCAGTGTATTCCGGAAATGATGATGGGATCGAAGTGGTGGAGTGGGATAGGACGAGGAAGCTTCGGGGCTCGCAGCAAATCGAAAGGTGGTCCCCTGGTCTAAGGAAGGGGAGTCGAAAATGGTGAATTTAGAGTTGGGTACACTAGACGAAATGGACACAAATTTGTTGACAAATGGATTGCTCTCAATTGAGCAAGGGATGGCACATGTGATGGTAGAGAGATCAGCTTCGAGAGTCCAAAAAGAGCATGATACGGCACGTTCAACAGTTATAATTGGGAACACATATAACAGAAGGCACTCTAAGTCCCTAAAAGAAAATGAATTAGGGACTAAAAAAACTTTGGTGTTGTGGGTAAATGGCGGCCAAAAGGGAGGACCGACAATGATGTTATACATGTGGAGAAAGCGGAAGGATATTCGTATGACCCATTAGAGTGTTGTCATGCAGAGGAAACAATGAAGGTGAATGTGAGTAAAGCTGAACCCCAACCTTCAAATTGGGTCCTTCAAAAAATTCAGGATTTCAGTAAGTTGGTTGGCATGTCTTGCGATGGATATGAAATTAGACTCGTGCAATTATTTGAGAAATTGGAGGCTAGTAGGGGGCAGGGGACGAGTACACAAGGAAGTAAAGCAAGAAAGAAGTGGATTCGCGAACTTAAGCGGCTCGAATGGTCAGTAAATTATGATGCTAAGGGTGGCGAGTCAAGGAAATGATTGCTGGGAAGGGATGATGGTGTGTTTAAATGATCCCAAAACTTATTTACTGGAATGTGAGGGGGTTCGACGATGTTGGGAAAAGGTTAGGGGTTCGTAATTTGTTAAGGGGATGGAGGGCGAACCTTGTTTGCTTGCAAGAAATTAAGCTGGAGTTCGTCTCGAGGACTGTGGTTAGTAGCTTATGGGGGAGCGCATGTTGGTTATCAGTTTTTAGGGTCATCGAGGGCAACAGGTGGCATGCTGGTCATGTAGGACACTAGGGTTTTTGATATGGACGATGTTAGTGTATGGTCATACTCGCTATCACTCTCGTTTAGAAATTTTGGGGATGGATTCCATTGGATGTTTGTAGGAGTTTATGGACCTAATTCTGATGAGACTAGAAGGGGCTTGTGGGATGAGTTGTTTGGTATGATAGGTTGGTGGAATCTCCCAACATGCATCGGAGGTGATTTTAATGTGGTTCGATTTCCTTCTGAGAGGTCGAGTGGTGGGAGATTAGCTGGAGCTATGAAGGAATTTTCAGATTTTATTAGGGAGAACATGTTGGTTGTTATGTCTATGCTTGAGGAGACTTTACTTGGTCATCGAATCGGGACGAACCTGTTCTTTCTCGTATTGACCGGTTCCTGGTTAGCGGAGAGTGGGAGGCCAAGTACTCAGATGTTACTCAGAGGCGACTAGGGAGGGTGTACTCTGATCATTTCCCTATTTTGCTATCTGGGATTAATAAAGGTAGTAGATTAAGGTCTTTTAGGTTTGATAAGATGTGGTTAAAAGTAGAAGGCTTTAGGGAACAAGTATGGACTTGGTGGGCCTCTTATGATTTCCGGGGGTCTCAGTTTTGTGCTGGATAAATAGTTGAGGGCGCTAAAAAGGAATCTTAAGAGATGGAATGAGGAGGTGGTGGGCAATGTGAACTTTCGTAAAGTTCAGTGTCTCTCAGACATTGAAGAATTAGACAAGCTTGAGAAGAGTCGAGGGTTAGATAGGGAGGAGAAGGAGAGACGTGGAGTATTAAGGGAAGAGTTTGTGAAATTAGTAGAGATGGATGAGATTGCTTGGCGCCAGAAATCTAGGGTCACGTGGTTGAAAGACGGGGACAAATGCACAAGTTTTTTCATAGGGTAGCCAATTCTAATAAGCACAACAATTATGTCACGACGTTGGAGGTTGATAGTGTTACTTATAAGGATCCACAGGATATTGGGGGCCACATGGTGAGATTCTATCAGAATCTATATCAATAGCAGTTTGAGTGGAGGCCAGAGTTGGGGGTGTTGGAGTTTTCTACTGTTACGAAGGTGGAGACCGTTTGGTTGGAGAGGCCATTTGGGGAGGATGAAATTAAGGATATGGTGTTTAGTATGAATGATGATAAGGTTCCAGGACTAGACGAGTTCCCGTTCTCATTTTATAAGGCGTGTTGGTAGGTGGTGCGACAGGATATTTTTGATGTTTTTACTTACTTTTTTTAGCGTGACAGGTTTCTAAGAAGTTCCAATGCAACATTTATTGTGCT